>CM050419.1:15223805-15241305 GCA_027564155.1 Gymnocypris eckloni scoliostomus
GATATGATATGGAAAAAATGATATATTGTCATAATCATTCTGGCCATATCACCCAGCGCTAATTTTATATTTTATCATGAAAAATGCAGAAAATTAAAACAAAAGAACGGGTAAAAGAATATGCATATGCTCATACTACATATAACCAAGTCTTGCTAAGTTTCAAAACATAGAATAAATCAACCAAAATGTTTATATTAAAGGGCATTAGTGTAATAAATGATTGAACAGGGGATAAACTGGGCTAGTTTTCATTCCTTCAGGGCAGGTTTTGAGGAAGCTTTGGGTTGAAAGTATTCTGGGACCTGGCAACCCTGCTACCTTTGAACATTAAACTAAACGATGATTTGAACACTGAACCGATAAATGACGTCACCTTCGAGTTTTGTGTTCGGTGAGGAGAAGAGTTAGTCGCACTGAATCTCTGTGTGGAGTAATGATTATGTGTGTTGTTTTGCTCATAAGTGTGTTCCTGATCTCAATCTTAAGTCCCTGGTTGTTTATTATCTTTGAATATGAAGAAAATCTCCTGTTTCTCGTCTTTTCTGTGCGGTCTGAGCCTGTGATGTGTGTGTGTGTGTGTGTGTGTGTGTGAGTGTGAGTGAGTGAGTGAGTGTGTGTGTGTGTGTGTGTGTGTGTGTGTGTGTGTGTGAGTGTGTGTGTGTGTGTGTGTGTGTGTGTGCGTGCGTGCGTGCGTGCGTGCGTGCGTGCGTGCGTGCGCGTGTGTGTGTTTGCTCAAGGGAAGCACCATTCAGTTGTGTTTGTCAAGGCCTCTATTCCTCACGTCTCACACTCACACTTTTCTTTCTCTCTCTCTCTCTCTCTCTCTCTCTCTCTCTCTCTCTCTCTCTCTCTCTCTCTCTCTCTCTCTCTCTCTCTCTCTCTCTCTCTCTCTCTCTCTCTCTCTCTCTCTCTCTCTCTCTCTCTCTCTCTCTCTCTCTCTCTCTCTCTCTCTCTCTCTCTCATGCTCCAACTGTTTTCTACTAACTTAAGTCTGTCAGCTAGAAAACACACAGAAAGAGTCCGTCACAAACTCTCGTTTCTCAATCCTCCAGGGCTGGGAATTCTGGCTCTCTCCGTCTTTATCCAGAGCTAAACACTGACAGACCGCTGGAGCGAGCGAGACAGGCTTAGGGCCGTCTGAAGGGGCAACAAAGGCCGGCCTCTGGTGAGCCGCTGTCTTATCATGGGTTCACAGTGTTAAAATAAGAGAGAACGCTCTCAAAACAGCCATCAGAGGGAAAAACACATCGGTCGAACTAACAAACCAGTCCGCAGAGGTCTGGAAGAGACGGAGAGACGAGCTTCTCCAGAGCTAATGAGAGCGGAGCGCTTTACATCATGACACCAGTCCCAGGATCAAACATCATGCATTCAGCTTCTGCAGAAGAATATGAAACACTAATCACACTCATCTAATGTTTGGAAAGTATTACTTTAATGCATCTTCATTCTCAGACTTGCCTCACGACTCTCTATTGATAGAACTGACAGTGAATTCTGTCATTTTACAATCAGTTATTCATCAGAATATTAGCCAATTTGCATGTCCCCGTTATATTTGTTGGTGTTTTTAAGCATATTAGGAATGCAAAGTCGGCAACGCTCCCAAAAATATTAAAAATATTTTATTATTAAAAAACTATCACATAGCGTGTTATGTTTCGAGCATGCAGACTCTTCATCAGACAAATGAACAACACTGATATGCCTCTTTGTATACCTCCATGCAGGTGATCAAAGGTCACATGACCTGATACAATACTATCATAATAATACCCCAACAAATAACCCAAAACAAAAACAGAACATATAAAGCTAATCAAAATCAAAATTCAATTTACAATTTAACAGCATTGATTCATACATTGGCGTTTTTTAATAAATATAATTCTACTATTATTGGAATTTAAAAACTAGGGATTCTAGTACTGGAATTAAATTATTGCAATTAAAGTATGACGTTATCCTCAGTTTCTATGAATGCTGATTATATGTGTAAAACTGTAATAAATCTCACATTTAATTGAGCAAAGATATAAATCATCTTTCATAATGTTTGTGTTTAGCACCTAAGTTGCATTTGCTTGCTTAAAAAACTCAGTCACATTTTTGAAATATTATAACAATGTAAATTATCTGTTTTCTATTTGTTAAACTGTAATTTATTCTCAAGATCAAATCTGTATTTTCAGCATCATTACTCCAGTCTTCAGTGTCACATGATCTTCAGAAATCATAATAATATACTGATATTTACTGCTTAAGAAACATTTATGATTATTACCAATGTTGAAAATAGTTTTTGCTGCACAATATTTTTGTGTAAATCGTGATACATTTAATTTGTCAGGATTCACAGATGAACAGAACGTTCAAAAGAACAACATTTATTTGAAATAAAAAAATTGTAACATTATAAATGTCTTTGCTGACATTTTTGGATTAATTTAATGCATCCTTGATGAATAAAAGTATTAATTTATTTAATATATATATATATTACTGACCCTAAAATTTAAACCGCTACTGTAAATACCTGACATACGGGTTGAAATATGTTTTAGGGTTAGTAAAAATATGTGTATATTTAGGATTGTATATACTATTTTGATTTCTATTCTGAATATTCAGGGACATTGAAAAATATGAAAAATATGATTGATGATTTACTTTAGGAGTCAACAAATCAGTGATGCACACACAAACACACACACACACACACACACACACACACACACACACACACACACACACACACACACACACACACACAGAGACACACACAGACACACACACACACACACACACACACACACGGACACAGACACACACACACACACACACACACACACACACACACACACACACACACACACAGACACACACACACACACACACACACACACACACACACACACACACACACACACACACACACACACACACACACACACAGACACAGACACACACACACACACACACACACACACACAGACACAGACACACACACACACACACACACACACACACACACACACACACACACACAGACACAGACACACACACACACACACACACACACACACACACACACACACACACACACACACACACACACACACATAGACACAGACACTGAGACACACATACACACACACACACACATACACACACACACACATAGACACGACACAGACACACACACACACACACACACAGTCAAAGTCACTCTCTCTTGCCCTTCTCACACACACATCTATCTTTCCTCTCTCTCTCTCTCTGCTCTCTCTCTCTCTCTCTCTCTCTCTCTCTCTCTCTCTCTCTCTCTCTCTCTCTCTCTCTCTCTCTCTCTCTCTCTCTCCCTCTCTCTGTCTCTCTCTCTCTCTCTCTCTCTCTCTCTCTCTCTCTCTCTCTCTGTCTCTCTCTCTCTCTCTCTCTCTCTCTCTCTGTCTCTCTCTCTCTCTCTCTCTCTCTCTCTCTCTCTCTCTCTCTCTCTCTCTCTCTGTGTGCTTTAGAGGATCATCCAGGGCACATTAACATCACAAACACAGCACTAAATGTAAAAACAATGACATGGAGACAGACAAAAGCTAAAGACAGACAATAGGTAGATCAGGTCTGGGGTCACGACCCTCGTCTCTACAGCGGGGTCTCGGTGACAGCAGCATCCGGCGAGGAAGCTTGGAACAATAGCAGAACCGTGTGAGCGTCGGGAACGCTGAGGAGTGCAGATGCTGTGAGAGAACCACGGCTGACCTCTGAGAGCCAGAGGAGTCGACAGCTGAGGACAGCTTGTTTCAGCTTCACTTCAGTGCTGTATATATGTAGTGTTCATAACATAAACAGCAGATCGCGTCTGTCTGGGACACTGACCAACACTGACTGTAATACTTATAGATAACTCATAGATAACTCATTAACTCTGTCAAATTACCAGATAATGCCAAGTACATGCCTCAGTTTAACATTTAAAAACCAAAGAAATACAAAATAAATTATAAATAACCATATTTATGAGTATTGGAACTGTGCTGTTGTTGTATAAAATACAAATACAGAGGATAATAATAATAATATTATTATTATTATTATATCAATTTAAATTATTATTATTACATGAAATAATATTATAGTGATACTTATGTATTGATTAATTTCATCAATAATAATAATAATAAATCAATAACTAAATAAAAATTAATACAAATGTATTTCGCTGTGGTTTTCCACCAGAATAAAAGCTCTGTGTTTTTAAGTTTGACAGGAAAAAAGTTAATAAAAAGTGAAAAAAAATCATAAATATTACTATTATAATTGTACTGTCCTTATATAATAATAATAACAACAACAATAGTAATATATAAATGTATTAATAGTATTATGAAATACTTTACAGCTCAGTAGTGAACATGTCTTTACTCAACTGTGATATTTGTGTTATAATTGAATAAACGAGTGTGTTTCTCGGTGTTTCCCTGATGTGTCCTGCACACACACACACTAGTCTGAGCTCGTTTCATCCGCTGCTTTGATTCTCAGAGCCTGCTCCAGATGAGGTCGTGTGCTGTGTTTGCTGTCGCTGACACAGGAAGACTGTAGATGAAGTGTTCACACAGCTGCAGGAGAGTTTTCTGTTCTCAGCTCCTGATGATAAGCGCTCTCTCTCTAGACCCGTCATGGCTTTCTCCTCGTCTGGGGGATTCGTTTGACACCGTGTTCCTGCCTTTCTCCCGTTCAGATCTGCAGCTCATCCGCTCTCGAGGGTTTGATTCTCATCCCAAAACACACCAACAACCTGTGCAAGTCATCTTTCCCAGCAGCGCTCCTGAGATTCAGCACTAGATGGCAGAACTGAGAACGGATCTGTTCATTAAACAAGCTGAGTGATTTATGACTCATAATTACAGTTTAGAGGATCGTGTGTCCCCTTAAAACAATACTCATCAACTGTCATGCCATGCATAGATTACTCTATAAGTTACACTTTATTTGAAGGTGTCCTTGTTACAGTGTAATTATACATTTACTGAGTAATATTAATTAACTGCATGTACTTACTATATGGTTAGGGTTTGGCTTAGGGTTACTTTTATGTAATTATGCATAATCTACTGTTATCATAATAGCAACAAGGACACCTTAAAATAAAGTGTTACAAAAAAACATCATAAGTATCTCAGAAACATATATATTTATATTTAAAGCACTTGACAGAACATTCTCAATCAACTTCCCTTTGAAATGAAGGTTACATTTATTTCAAACTTTGAGATTTTTACATATTCTCTTTGACATAAACATAATTTATTGACATGCACATTTGTTTAAGACTCAGACCATTAAATGAGTTTGTGTTCACCCTGTAATATTGGTGATTGTGTCCTTTAACATCTTAAGCATGTGTCATAAATCACATGACCTGCTATTAGTGACATGGAGAGAAAAAGCATGCAAGAACAAATGAAGTATAGTACATGCTTTTCTCTTTTCCTCATTTTTTAGTGCAAAACTCAATATTTCCACCCTGTTGGGTCAGTTTACAATGGAAATGAAAATGTGATATATCTATTAAAGTTAACAGTGTTCTGTTGTATCCAGTAATGGGCTTCGGTGGGTTAAACGTCCACTCTGTTACACACTGCACACTGTAACAGGGTGGACAGACTGAAATATTACACAGGTTATTGTTAATGTTTGATGCCTGAGCTCCAGCAGTGTGTTATCTCTCATAAGACTAAAAAAGTATTGCATTTTTAACTTTGTTTTCACCTGAATGACCCGTATCGGGTTAGCTGGATATGATCATATTTGTTTGATTTGACAAATGTTGCTTTATGAGATTATTTGACCTAATAAAAATTGCGTCAGAGCTGCTGAACAACATACCAGGTGTTCATGACAGGAATAACACTGCTTAATAATTCAATCACACGGGAAGTCAGCAATGCAAACATGTAATCTGCATCACCTCCATTTATGCATGATGCTTTAAATTGCTTTTTTAATTGTGTAGCCGCTGATTATGTCACAAATTAGCCACATTCAGACTAGCCATGGAAAGACTTTAACCAAACACATGAGCAACCGCTAATTAGCTTACGAACACTAGCGGGACACGAATAATATAACTGCAAATCACTTTAAATATTCATGCCCGAGGAAGAAAATCAATCAATCAATAAATAGATTTTAAAAATCTTAATGAGTCTTTGGTAAACGCTTCTCTGAAGACACCATGAATGAAGCAGAAGCTGTTAGAGGAAACGACATAATCAGAAATAATTCAGAGATTCTGTGAGAATCAATCAGAACCAATCAAGCCAACACAAGCTTCAAAACACAGATCAGAACGTCAAGAACTTTCCTGCGGAAAGACGACTTTTTAAACCCAGGCTTATTATAAGTAACTAAAATTGTATTAAATTAAATTATATTTAAATTTAATTTAATTTAAATTTAATTTAATTTAATTTAATTTAATTTAATTTTATTTTATTTTATTTTATTTTATTTTATTTTATTTTATTTATTAAATTGAATGTTGTTTAATTTAATTTTATTTTATTTTATTTCGATTTAATTTAATTTATTTTTTTTTATTTATTATTATTAACTTAACTTAACAACTTAACTTAATTTTTATTTTATGTATTTTTATTTTATTTTATTTCGATTTAATTAAAATTTTTACCTTGATGTAGTAAAATAACTTAAACTGAAATTAAAATTCAATACTGTGTAGACATATATAAAGTAGTAGTACAAAAGCAACTTTTTAACCTGTACAAATCAGGGTCATGGTCATTTTAGTTACCTAAACAAACAAACAAATAAACAAATAAATAAATAAATAAAAAGTTACTTGAAATAAAATTAACTAAACTAAACTAAAATGAATTAAAATAGGTTAAAATAAATTTTTGGGGGGAAAAAAGCTTTTTTTTCAGATAGTTGCCAAAGCAACATCTCTAATTTAGTTTAGATTAACTTGAGTTTCTAAAATAACTAAAACTGAATCTAAATAAAAAAAACATCTGCCGATGGGGTAAGAAAATAATGTTCTACTTCCTTTGAATAAAGATGATTTTTCTCGCCTCGTTTGCAGATGGCTCTCGTTTTCAGAAAAAAACTAACACAATTTTGATAGCATTTTCTGAACACAAGACTTGATATCTTCATTCATTTTGCTTGTCAAGTAAATCTGTTTCAATATTTGTAAAAGAATACTAATAAAACACTAATACAGTCATGTTGTGCAGTGTACCAGATAAACACTGGTTGAGATGTAAAGTGCATTCAGTCTCATTGGGTCACTGGAGGGACAGAAACGGTTCGCATGCATCTTTCTCTTGGTCTTTAGTCCAGTGTCTGGATCAGACGTCACCAGATCCCTTCGCCACCGAGTTTCCCTGCAAACAATTAATCCTGCTGTTGACTGACAATGTTGTCAGAACGCAGGACGGCTTTATGCCGTTATTACAAGCGTTTCCCTGTCCGTGGCACTTTGGATTATTTGAGATTATGTTGTAATCCTCATAAATCCTCATTGCATTAAGATTTGTCCAAATGCAGCGCGGTAAAGCATCGTGGGGCTCTGATGAAGTCTTAAGCATGTTATGAGATCGCATGTCTGTCGTCATTATTTATTCTTGAGAGACGTCGCTGCTGTCACAGAATCAAGCGCTGGGCTGATTTATCAGTTGTTCAGGAGGGCCGCAGAGATTAGGAGGAAACAAATGTCCCCATAAATCAGCATCAGACGCTCTTTTCTTGTCTTCATCAAGAGCTGGAATTACACGCAAACACACGGACCCCAGCATCTGCCCTCCGTCTGAGATCTCTCCTCTGCTTCTCTTGTGCAGTACTTCAACGATTCATTCAGAGAAGAAAATATTACATTAACACAAACTTTATCACGCGATTGAAAGCCCCAGTTCTTCCAGAAATGACATTGTCATCACCGCTCAAAACCTCTATGACTGTCTTTCTTCTGTAAACGTCATAAAGAAGTTAATAAACACAAAACAATGTCTACAATGCTTGCTTTCTTCACAAAATCAGATGTGTTTTATTCTTTTTACATGCTTTATCAAATTTCAGAAACTGCAATGTTCAATGTGAACATTAATTTCCACTGTTCTATGGACATGGATTTATGTATTATTACTATGTATTGTTCCCAATAAAATAAATACAATATATTTTATTAAATCATAAAAACATGGGAGAAGTATTAGAAGAAGAATATTTCAAAACAAACCCTTTATACATAAAACAATATATATATATATATATATATAAGTTTTAGGTCTTGTAAACACTGTATTATATTAGGAATTATACATACACATTGTATTTATTTTATTACAAATTATATATATATATATATATATATATATACATACACACACACACATTTTAATATATGTCTTTTACCTAAAGTCTACAACAAAGTCATGGCAAAACACATAAAAATTGGGAGATATAAATGTCAGAATTGGGAGATATAAAGTCAGAATTGGGAGATATAAAGTCAGAATTGGGAGATATAAAGTCAGAATTGGGAGATATAAAGTCAGAATTGGGAGATATAAAGTCAGAATTGGAGATATAAATGTCAGAATTGTGAGATATATATATATATATATATATATATTTATTTTATCTATTTATTAATTCATGTGCCAGCCCAAATATCTGCAAAACAAGAGAGAGAATAGTTGTTTTATATAGATTTACACACATCTTATTAGACGTAATAATTCTGTGTGACTGGTTATTGTGGTTGAATGTGATTTTTGTAAGTTAGTTCCTAATAACCTGAACAGTAGGTTGATCTAAAATGACGTTTCTTCTTCTTTAGGAAGACGTGACCTCACGCGGGCGTCAGAAGTGTCTCTCGCAAATGCAAAGAGAGCATCTCTGTGACTTTGAGCCTGTGCTGCCCTTGTCGTTTTGAGGACTGCTTGTCAGACGGAAACTAGGTTACAGTTTGTTTTAAGGACATGTGACCCTGTGACCATGGCTGTGTTCCCGCTCTTGTCAGTCGTCTTCCTCTGGCCGTGACGCATCGGCCCCCAGCGCACAACACACTGGTCAGAGAGCAGCGGCCGCCTAGAGACCCGTCACACACTCCTCTGGCAGTTTGAGGACGAGCGCAAGTTTCACAGACTTTGTGCTTTCCCACAATGCACTGTGGCTCCATCTATGGAAGCCCATTTCCGCCACTGAATCATACAAGGTAATTGTGAGTTTAAATCTCACAAATCTGACTTTTTTTCACAGTTGGGAGGTATAAAGTCAAATTTGTGAGTTATAAAGTCAGAATTGGGAGATATAAAGTCAGAATTGGGAGATATAAAGTCTGAATTGGTAAATATAAAGTCAGAATTGTGAGATATAAAGTCGGAATTGGGAGATATAAAGTCAGAATTGGGAGATATAAAGTCAGAATTGGGAGTTATATAGTCCGAATTGGTAGATATAAAGTCAGAATTGGAAGATATAAAGTCAGAATTGGGAGATATAAAGTCAGACTTGGGAGATATAAAGTCAGAATTGGGAGATATAAAGTCAGAATTGGGAGATATAAAGTCAGAATTGGTAAATATAAAGTCTGAATTGGTAAATATAAAGTCAGAATTGTGAGATATAAAGTCGGAATTGGGAGATATAAAGTCAGAATTGTGAGTAATAAAGTCAGAATTGTGAGTTATATAGTCCGAATTGGTAGATATAAAGTCAGAATTGGAAGATATAAAGTCAGAATTGGGAGATATAAAGTCAGACTTGGGAGATATAAAGTCAGAATTGGGAGATATAAAGTCAGAATTGGGAGATACAAAGTCAGAATTGGTAAATATAAAGTCTGAATTGGTAAATATAAAGTCAGAATTGTGAGATATAAAGTCGGAATTGGGAGATATAAAGTCAGAATTGTGAGTAATAAAGTCAGAATTGTGAGTTATATAGTCCGAATTGGTAGATATAAAGTCAGAATTGGAAGATATAAAGTCAGAATTGGGAGATATAAAGTCAGACTTGGGAGATATAAAGTCAGAATTGAGAGATATAAAGTCAGAATTGGGAGATACAAAGTCTGAATTGGTAAGTATAAAGTCAGAATTGTGAGTTATATAGTCCGAATTGGAAGATATAAAGTCAGAATTGGAAGATATAAAGTCAGAATTGGGAGATATAAAGTCAGACTTGGGAGATATAAAGTCAGAATTGGGAAATATACATTTAGAATTGGTAAATATAATGTCAGAATTGGTAGAAATAAAGTCAGAATTGGGAGATATAAAGTCAGAATTCTTTATATCTACAATTATGACTTTATATTTCCCAATTCTAACGTTATATCGACCAATTCTGACATTGTATTTACCAATTCTGATTTTCTATCTCCCAATTCTGATTTTCTATCTCCCAATTCTGATTTTCTATCTCCCAATTCTGGTTTTCTATCTCCCAATTCTGGTTTTCTATCTCCCAATTCTGGTTTTCTATCTCCCAATTCTGACTTTATATCTACCAATTCTGGTTTTCTATCTCCCAATTCTGATTTTATATCTACCAATTCGACTTTATATCTCCCAATTCTAACTTTATATCTACCAATTCTGACTTTATATCTCCTAATTGTGAGAATTAAGTCAGAATTGCAAGTTCATATGATGCAATTCTGAGATGTAAACTCACTATTGCAAGAGAAAAAAGTTGCAATTATCGTTTTATTTAGCGGTGGAAACGTGCTTCCATATCCATCTGAATCATTCAGGGGTCCGAACCCTCTGGGTCGCGGCTCTAAAAATGGAGATGTTTCCATGTCTCCACTTTGTTTAATCTACAATTTCAACACTTCAGAATTTAGCAGGAAACAATGGCCACATATTTGGAGGTTGTTGACAGTGTGCGAGTATTTCTGGAGTTTACAGGCCTCATGCGCACATGCCATAACACAGCGCCGCTCCGTCAACAGATGTAAACAAAACACTTTTTACACCGAGAAGAGTCTTGGAGAGAGATTCACGCTCTTTAAAACAGTGGATTCTGAAAAATACTCCGGAGCCAAACTCACGATAGCAGATGATATGTTTATACGGGTTTCTCTGACAGACCCACCTCACAGAAAACCTGCCATTCAGAACCAACAAACACAGAGCCAGAGCAGCTGGAGCTTCACACGGATCTGCTTTTACATTAGCTGCGCTACAAGAGCAAAGTATTCCCAGCTAACAAAAATATGTTCTGCAGTGTTGGGGAAAGTTACTTTTTTAAAGTAATGCATTGCAATGTTGCGTTACTCCTTAAAATGAACTAATTGTGTTACTTAGTTACCGAAGTAACTAAGTAACACAGTAAAGGGAACACTTCTTCAATATTAACTACGACTTTTCCCTCAATAATTTGCTGCTTATTAATAGTAAGGTTGTTAAGTTTAGGTATTGGGTAGGGTTATGACTGTAGAATAAGGTCATGTAGAATAAGGCATTGATATGTGCTTATTTAGTACTAATAAATGGCTTATATTCTAGTAATATGCATGTTAATAAGCAACTAGTTAATAAACCCTAAAATAAAGTGTTACCGTTACTTTTTATGGAAAGTTATGTGTTACGTTAGTTTTGCATTACTTTTTATGGTCTGGGCTGGGCTTGCTTGTTTGTTTTTAATAAAGAAAATATATAATATTTTTGGCAAATGTAAAAGTGCTTCAACAGCAAAAGTGAAACGAATAAGCCTCAGGCTGAAGGAAATGTAAATTCACATCTGTACAGTAGAGGGCGCCGCTCAAACAAACCTTTCAGCTGCGCTGCTGTTGTGGATTGCACGAAGAATAGGATGCAGGAGAAGAAAGTTCAACTATCTTTAGCAACAAAAAAATAAATACAAATAAAACACAAATGTGATGTTTATCTAAAGTCCGTTTTGCTTATGGTTGAATTGGATCACTGAAGGTCAGCAGCAAAGACACTGAAAGCTCCATTAACGTTGCTGGAAGAACTTTGAGAGAGCCTTGCCAGAACGATCCTGTTAGCTGGGTTAGACTTAATCTGAGCATTCTTATATGAAGACTTAAAGTCTTGTTTTCTGAAAAATATATACAAATGAATTGAGTTTACACTCAAAACAAGGAAAAATGTCGGCCAATGGGGTCTGAAAAAATCATCTTGTTTTCCCTTTGAATTAAGATTATCTATTTTACTGCACTATTTTTTTATTCTTGTTTTAAACATAAACTCTTTAAATTTAAAAATAGTCCTAATAGTCCTAATAGACCTTAGAGTCATTTTACTGCTTAAGTGAATGTATCTTGATCTATTTATAATGGAAAATAAGTCAAAATAAGTAGTTGTTTTGCCGTGTATAGAGCAGGTCATTCTGAGTGTTTGAGGGGTTTGATCAAATCACTGAGGACTAGTAGGCCTACTGATGAATGACTTCAACACAAGATTGTTTGTGACAGTATTTAGGAATTCAGCAACATAAGTCATGTTTGTTTGTTTGTTTGTTTGTTTGTTTATTATATATATATATATGAGTGTATGTAGAAAACTGTCCTTAAACAGACAGACAGGCTCCCAGTATTGTCAAACATCATGCCTTCTTTGTCAAGCGTGTCTAAAGTTTATAAAGTCGTGTAACTGGAGCTGGCATCACAGTCACCCATCAACATCAGCAGCGTGAGCCGAGCCGGATTCCACACGGACCACATCAAACCGGACAGAACCGCGCGTCCATGCGGCTCCGCATAAATCCCGGCTCGGCCGCCGCGGTGTTGAAAGGCCCTGACCGGCACGCCGTGATTGATTCGGCGGTGGACTCGTGCTGAGAAACACACAGAACGATCCCAGAGTTAAAATAAACAGCTTGGGAAAGGTTGTAAAACACACTTCTTTAGCTGTATAAACAGGTTGGCCGTGTAAACTGTGTACGCAGACGTCAGCTCTTAAACGGCTAATATTGCACTGAAATCATTTATTCTGTTCCTGCGTAAACACAAAGAGGCGATTTCATAAAGGTAACAATTGAGTTTGTGTATGATTGACCCGCAGAATTTACACAAAAACCTCTAGCTCAAAATATTTACGTCTGTCGCTCGGCCAGAGGAGGACGAGAGCGAGTGAGATTACTGGACTGTTCTGGCGTTGTTTGTCCGTGTGATCGGTGAAGGCTGGAGACACATAAACAGAGAGAGAGAACTAGTTCAGCTTCATCAGCGCTTCAGAAGGATGGGTTTTACACAAACCCGGGCTGATTTGTTACCTGCTGCGTGTCGCAATCAAGTGTTTTATTTGGACAGGACTAAACGTTCCCGTTTGTCCCGTAGCCTACATCAGGCGTCGGGATTCATTAAGAGCACCCCCTGCAATGTCTTATATTATCAATAGTGAAAATTGTGCATTTTAGGAGGCCGCGTTTGGAAAACAAATGTGATAGTGTGAGTATTAATTAAACAATAACAAAGGCGCGTGAAATGAGTTAGAGAGAACTAGACTGATTGCTTTAATTACTCGCGGCGTTAAATATTTCCAGAACAAAAGACGCTGCTTTTGTACTGAGTTCGGATTGAATTTCTGCACTGCTTCTCTTAACGGCTGTAATTACGGGAAACGGCATGCTGGGAGCACAAAGACTTCTGTGTGTGTGTGTTTAGTATTAAAACTACTGTTAACACATGAATCTGCTTGTGTGAAGGGATGCATCTCATACATATGTCTGCGCTGACCAAACAGACACTTCAACTTTATTCATTAGAACTTGATTATTTACATAAAGTTGGTGTTTGCTCAGTGAGAGACTGACAGTGTGCATGAGGACTTCAACTTCATTATTTGCATTTACACATTTGGCAGATGCATTATCGAAAGTGACCTGCGCTGCATTCATATCTGGTGCTCTACTGGCTCAATCCTTTGAAATGTTGATATTATGACACTAGTTTTGTGTAATTTGATCAAAAGGGATGATGATTTCTGACTAACACCACAAAACATTCGTCAGAATTCTTACTCACTGATCTGATTTTTGTGCAACTGTTTTCCCTCCAAAGTGATGTCACTTCCTGGAGGATGATGTCATTCAGGAACTGCTGGAGATATGGAGGGCACAGGATTAAAAACTATATCAAATATGAAATATGAACAGAATTATAATATATAAACAGAATTGCAAGATATAAATAACTGTGAGATATAAACTCAAAATATTGAGATATACACACATAATTAAGAGATATAAACAAAATTGAGAGATCTAAACTAAGAAACGTAAAATGAAATATATAAAGTCAGAATTGCATGAGAAAGTCCGAATTTAAAAATATAAAGTCAGAATTGTGAGATAAAGTCGGAACTGTGAGATATACGTCAGAATTGCAAGAAGACAACTCTTAATTATGAGATATTTACTCAGAATTATGAAATATAAACTCAGCAAATTAAAGATATAAAGTCAGAATTGTAAGAAAAAAAACTCTTAATTACGAGAAATTAACTCAGAATTGCGAGACAAAGTCAGAATTGTAAAGGTTGCACGTGACTGATGTATTTATTTAATTCTGCGACAGACTCCCAGAACGAGCTAAAGCAGCAGGTGTCCTTACATTCACACTCAGTCATTAAACAGCGGTAATTACAGGCGATATAAAGGCTTTGTTGCGCTGACATGCAGTGGTCAGTCCACACGCACTGAGCCGCTGAAACCCTGGATTAAAATCGCTCTCTTAAAGTCTCTCGCGGCTCGTAAACACGCTGATGAGCTTCTAAAGGGATCAGACTCAAAGACGGTTCATTTGCCCCTTTGGTGGCTGACAGACGGGCCGCGGCGGGTGTTTGCTGCAGTCTCTCAGTGTCAACTTAAATACTATATGCTGAGGATCACATTTAGATTCATCTCTGCAAAGGTACTTAAGACCGTATTGTTTAAAGGAGCCATTTAGGCCCAAAGCCACGGACGCGTCGCGCCTGACACCGGCAGAATTAATTGGTTACATCAGTCATTCAACAGTTTAAAGGGAGAAAATATGCAATTTAAATCTTGAATTTAAATTGCATATTAAAGTGTAATACCACGTTTCATTACTTAAAGTGCAGATGGTTTTTGAGCAACCTAATACTTTTAAAAGCCGCCGAATCATAGGATGAAACTCATCATAGGTGACCCGCGTGAGCGCCTGTTATTTATGACGGGGTCAGTGTGGAGATCTGGGAGGGTAAATGTCACGTATTGATCGCCACTGATTGATCCGTGGCTGCAGTCATTGACATTCTCTCCCCTGTGTGTGTGTGTGTGTGTGTGTGTGTGTGTGTGTGTGTGTGTGTGAGAGAGTGAGACTGAAGCCGGGAATGTGCCGGGAATTTTCTCAATTTCTGGGAAGCAGCACTTGCATGAAAATAATCCACATGTTTCTGAAAATAGATCCGGAGGGGGGGTTGGGGGGAGGTCATAAATTAACTAATTCAGAAATCAAATTAATTTATAACATTAGTTACTTTTATACCAATTTAGCCTGAGATTAATGTGGAACAACATGATTGTTTCTAAAAACAAACAAAATAACTCACATGACGCACACACACAAATACACACACACACACACTCACACATACTCTCACACACACACACACACACACACACACACACACACACACACACACACACACACACATACACACACACACACACACACACACACACACACACACACACACACACACACACACACACACATCACACACACACACACACACACACACACACACACACACACACACACACTCTCTCACACACACACACACACACACACACACACACACACACACTCTCACACACACTCTCTCACACACACACACACACACACACACATACATGAACACACACACACTCACACACTCTCTCACACACACACACACACACACACACACACACATACACACACACACACACACTCGCGCATGCACACATGTCAAATAAATAAAATCTAATGTTCATTACTGTAATGAGGCAATATACTGTACACACTCACACACTCACACACACAATCGAAAGAAGAAACTGCAATTAACAATTACGTCTTCTGTCGTTAAATTTGTCATCTGTCTTGTGTGATATATTACTGAAACTCAAGGTTTGTTTGCAACAAAGGCTTTGCTTCTTTTATTTATTTATTAAATAGCCAGGTTTTAGGGGTCGTTTACACGGCACCATTTTCAACTAAAAACAGAAAACTGTTTATGCCAAAACTCCATAAATGTGAATGTGTGAAACTGATGTTATGCGCATGTGTATGACGTGTTCAGTTGAAATGCATGAATAATGCAGCGCTTTCACTTGTGTGAACATGGATTGCTTCTACAACATTGTCATCCGTATGCATAAAGACAGATATTTTGTGTTCCTGTGGCTCAGTGGTAGAGCATTGCGTTAGCAGCGCAAAGGTTGTGGGTTCGATTCCCAGGGAACACACATACTGGAAAAAATGTATAACCTGAATGCACTGTAAGTCGCTTTGGATAAAAGCGTCCGCTAAATGCATAAATGAATGAATGAATTTTATGTAATATAATTACAAATGCATACTAACACACTCTATACAAATATATTTTACAACTATTTAGAGTAATATATTCTGAATTTAGCCCAATCATGCTGGTCAGTTATGAAGGAAGAGAGAGAATAAATGAGTAATTAATGCCTCTCAAATAATGCACATTTGCTAAAAGTGTGTTTTGTCATCTTTTAGTAGTAAACCTACACTTTGGACATGTTTTAGTAGTTTAGTAGTATAGTAGAATTCAAATCTACGGACATAACATTTTGTCATATGATCAATCTTTATAGTCAGCATGAAATGTAAATTGCGATTGCTTTACTTCCCTAGTGTATATTTGAGTAAAGCGGCTTCTGAAATGAGGAAAAAATCAAATAAATGTAGGGCTGGGCTTGATTTAGTCCACTGGGGATTGACTGGATTGTTGTGGTTTGCTAATTTCTGCGTTCATTTCACACGAGTGACCGGTCACTGGATGGGAGGCACTGAAACTCATCTGGATATAGTACAAATATGATTTCTCTCACACACTTCACAGTGAAGTCTGTGTCTCGAACAGCAGACGAGGATCAGAATGTGGTGATATTTGACATGCTCTACTACAGTTTGATCAAACTTTATTATATTAACAGGGATGAGCACAGCCTCCCATCTGGAAGGAACCTTTGAAGTCTTTGAGCTCCTTCATTATAATATAATCTGTTTATGATTACTGCTATAAAGTGATTTTCAGTTTGACACTGTGTATAACGCATAGCAGTGACTATAAAACCTATATTTTAGGAATATGAGTGGTCTATTTTGAGTTTTGATATTAGGGCTAGGCTAATTTTGATTGGCCACTGGACTCGTTTGTTTCTAGGCAGATCTGGCAACCCTGGGATGGCATCAATTTATTGGTTGTATTGCATTCAGTTGATTAAAAAATGTATGATCTCT
>CM050419.1:15246305-15288805 GCA_027564155.1 Gymnocypris eckloni scoliostomus
AAAGCTTTAAAAATTAGTTTTTTTGCTGAAGATGAAGAAGTCAGTAGCTCTTAACATTTTTTTTTTGTAAAGAACATTTAATAATCTGAAGAGTAATTCCTTTTGTGGAACAAAAAAAGTTCCTAAGGATGTTAAAGTTGAACAAAATCAGTGGTGTGATTAATGAACCATTATTTTGTTTAGAGTGTAGCAAAGAACAATCCAAAAAAGGTTTTTCACAGAGGTGCTATAGAAGAGCCGTTGTGGGTTCCACAAAAAAAAAAAAAAATATTAGTGTGAGGAACAATGAAGAACTTCTTTCTGTATGAAGAACCATTTGTGGAATGGAAATGTCCCATAGATGTAAAAAATTCTTCATGAAACCATCAATACCAAACGAGACTTTATGTTTAAGAGTGAATGAGAGTGTTTTCCTCATCCCCTTCAGACTGAAAAGATGTAAGATGCCTTTAATAATGTAATATAATTAAATAAATAATATTAATTATCAGAAAAAAATATAATTTAAATAAATTGGTATTTATCATATTGCTGCTGCCAATTTATATCAGATCTAAGCAATATTTAGCTTTTTTATTTAAAAAATACAATGCAGAATGCTTGATAAAACTGATCAAATCAGTCAAATCTAACTAAGAGAAACTTAGTTACTGCTTTCCAGTAATACGGTGCAGTCGTTCTAACTCAAATGTGCTGATATCAGAAGATAACATCCACTTTTATAACTCATCCGGGACCTTTTACGCTGCAAATATCACTGAACAATAAAATCAAATCCAGCACATTCATCTTTACTCTTATCAGATGAGCTTTATTGCTCCAAACAATTACCGTCCAATCACACGGCAGATAGGCGGAGGAAGTGGTGTCACCGGCGGGACAGTGAAGGATGAGGGCGTGTCAGGAGGAGATATTGGGCCGCTCCGGACCTGAGCGCATGATGTATGGAGTGGTAACGGATCCGATCGGCGCTGTAGGGGGTGACGAGACCCGACGGCCCTACAACAGAGCTGTAATAGTGTTTACTGGCTTATCTGGACTCATAAACCCAATAACACCAACCTCTCCGCACCGTTTCATTATAACGCCGTCTAGAAGTTTCTCAAGACTTTCTGCTGTTTGCAGGAGTTTAGATCACTCCAGTGTGAGTTTATCACTGTTTTATATTTTATATTTTCATTTTATATATGAAGAGTTCATTTGAAAAACACAGATAACTCCGCTTTTAAGAATTCTCAAAAATCATGTTTTTTCATTGTGCTTTCCAATTAATCTCAATCAAACTGCAATTGTTGTTGTTTTTGGACTTGGTTCAAAAATAACTTACATTTTTTAGGAAACCCCTTGCCTTAAAAAAGTACAAAGTAATAAAACAAATATTATAAGTTATTATTTTTAAAATAAGTTTTATATAAGTGCATGTTGAAAGTAATATTATCTATGATTAATTAATGCTTTACAATAATTTTTCATTGGTGGTTCATGTTAACTAATGTAGTTAACAAAGCTTAAACAAGTGAGTTTATTGTAAAGTTTTACCCTGTATGTCTATATAGATTTTATTAATTTGATTTCAGTTTTAGTTATTTTAGTACACAAGTTAATTTAATTGAAATTACAAATTAAATTAAATAAATTATAAAACATTTTTCTATACGAAGGAGATGTGTTGCACTGCGTGAGGTAAATGGTGGTCACAGCAGATACTGACTGGTCCCCCCCCCCCGGACCCCCCAATACAGTAAAACTGCACATTTTAGAGTGGCCTTTTATTGTGTCCAGTCTAAGGCACACCTGTGTAATAATCATGCTGTCTAATCAGCATCTTGATATGCCACACCTGTGAGGTGGATGGATTATCTCGTTCACTAACACAGATTTGTGAACAATATTTGAGAGAAATAGGCCTTTTGTGTTCATAGAAAAAGTCAGCTCATGAGTTCAGCTCATGAAAAATGGGGCAAAAACAAAAGTGTTGTGTTTATAATTTTGTTCAGTATATAATAACCCTGGAATCAGTGGTGGTCAGTAACGAAGTACAACTACTTCGTTACTGTACTTAAGTACATTTTTCAAGTATCTGTACTTTACTGGAGTAGTTTTATTTTGAGTAACTTTTACTTTTACTTCACTACATTTCAAAGCATAAGATCGTACTTTTTACTTCACTACATTTCATAAAACATATCGTTACTCCTTATAATACATCACGTGCTCCGAGACGCAGAAGCGGTGTATGATTCATGAACAAACTGATTCTTTTCAGTGAACCTGTTCAATCGGTTCGCAAATCGCCACAAACGATTCATTCACGAATTGCCATGATCCGATTGCAGCTGTTCTCGAGTCGAAAACTCACTGATTCAAATGATCCGTTTAGAGCGAGTCTTCTCCAGTGAACTGAACTCACAAGTAAAGAACCGGGAGATCTTGTGAGCGCGCGCTACTGATGCTGTGAAAAGTACGTTACTGATGTCGAATTTTAGGATTAATTATTGTAACTGAAAATAATATTTAGGTCAAAACTGTCAGTTGTTTGTGAACTAAATCTGCTGTAAAGGGTGATCTATTTAAGCCCACTGAAATGCTTGAATGCAGACAGATCAACATCAGTGTCTCTAACGTTATGTTTTAGGTCAAAAAACAAAACATTAAAATAACACAGATTAAATAAAACAACTCATGCACGTGTAACGGATGTATACCAGTAAGGGCTGTGTGTAAACCTCACTCCCCTGACCTCTAAAAGAGGCGCTCTAGCGACCGACGCAAGAGGCTGTAGCCTTTGGTGTTCCTTGTTAGGGCGCCCGCCTCCCGCGCCGGAATCCCGGGTTCGCGACCCGCTCGGAGCAAGTACGAGTTAGGATGGTGTGGACCCGGGGGAGATACACATACACATATGTTCATATTCCCCGCTGCTGTAACGTTAGCAGTTTTATTTTAAATGCTATGCATTTAGACCTATGTGACGTCTGTTTTTATATTGTTTATCAACAGTATAACGTTACATTTTTATATTGTTTAGATCAACTAGCCGAGTAGACAGATATGAATGTTTATTCATAACCATACTGAAAATAAGTAAATATTGTTAGCTGATGCTAACTGTCTAGCTAACAAGCTTGCTGGTGCTAAGTTGAGGAAATTTTTGATATAAAGTCCAAATATCTTTATTCAGCCACCCTAGATAGACTCCATCTGAGGGAAAAAGAAAGGATGTGATGTTCAGAACATGGTCACTACAGTAATTATCAGAGTGGCAAGTGATGCCCTCTGGGGCATTTTGGCCAGGGTGTTTTACACCACAGACAAGGTTTGAGAAGAAAAAAATCATTATAAAAATATAATTAGATTTTCCTTAAAATGTTCTTCCTAATTTCAGGCCTAATTCTAATGTCATATATAACTGACGTTCTGCAAAACAACAAGTTCTAAAACACTTTTTCTTACTGGTGAAAATTAGATGGTGAAATCTGTTTTCTCTCAGGTACATGGCAGTGTAAGCTTCACAGAGAACATTACTACATCACTCTCATCAACGTAGTCCATATCAACAAAATATATATCTTGACTCTATATAGTGGTTATTTTGGGAAAACCCAGGTATTTTGGGCAGTAGGATTATAAAAATATGTGCTAATATAAAATTAAATAAAGTAGTCTATATAAAATTGCAAAATAAATCTGTCTATCAGTACTTTTTACTTAAGTACATAAAAATTGAGTACTTTTGTACTTTCACTCGAGTAAAATTGAAAAGCAGTACTTTTACTTTTACTGGAGTAATATTTTAGTATACGTATCTGTACTTTTACTCAAGTACTTGATCTGTGTACTTTGACCACCACTGCCTGGAATACACAATGAAGTCTATTCAATGAAGAGTTACCAGGTTTTTCTCAGAAGATCAAGGAAAGCTCGATTTCTCATATTATCACATCATTTTCAGCATCTACTTTACGGTTTGGATCTTCTGTAGATGTTGACGTGTTTTATAAATATTCAATACAAAACTCATGAAATTCCTGCACAATATTGCTGTGTTTGATCAGATCAATCAGACAGTTATTAGCAGATTGTTTCAGCTCAGTTCATGTTGACATCAGGGTTGATCACAAACACCGTCTCATATAAACATGACCCCAATTTTCAGAGCGCTGCGGAGCGGTGTGAGATCTCAGAGCCGGGTCAATCGAGAGAGAGAGGGGGCAGAGAGAGAGGGGGCAGAGAGAGAGAGAGGGCAGAGAGAGAGAGAGAGAGGGAGAGAGAGAGAGGGAGAGGGGGGCAGATAGAGAGAGAGAGGCAGAGAGAGAGAGAGAGAGGAGAGATAGAGAGAGGAGAGAGAGAGAGAGAGAGAGAGAGGGAGAGAGAGAGAGAGAGAGGGGCAGAGAGAGAGAGAGAGAGAGAGAGAGAGAGAGAGGGCAGAGAGAGAGAGGGAGAGAGAGAGAGAGAGAGAGATAGAGAGAGAGAGAGAGAGAGAGAGGGGGCAGAGAGAGAGAGAGAGAGAGAGAGAGGGCAGAGAGAGACATACTGACAATATAATATAATCACTATTTTGTTTTATTATAATCTTACTAGTGCATTGTCATCTCATGAGTGATTTTATGTTAAATATTTCATAAATTCAAATGAGCAATAGCCTACATTTAAAATTGAAATGCACTGTTGCAGATTTTTGTACATGGTCTTTAGACGAGCACAACCTTTTCACCATTATATATGGACTATACCGGATTAAACACTTGACTTTTATATCTTATTCAGGTTATTAAAGGAACAGTTGCCCAAAAACGATCAATCTTCCATTATTTACTCTCCCTAAAGTCATTCTGAACCTGCATTTTTTATTTATGCTGCAAAACACAAAATATATTTTGAAGAACATTAGCATCTAAACTCCTTTGGACCACATCGACTTCCACTGTATGTACAAATTTCGATTTTCTAAATATATTTTATGTTGTGCAGAAAAAACACGTGAGCGAGAGCAAATGATGGTCATTTTGGGTAAACTGTCCCTTTAAGAAATTGTCCCTTGTCTTAATTTTTACTCTCTCTAATCAATATGTTTCAAACTGAAAACTTTTCTTGTGAATATTGTTTTAACTGATAATAAATTTGCATGTTTTTCTAATTAACAAAAGCCTCAATGACATCATCCTCCAGGAAGTGACATCATTTTGGAGGGAAAACAGCAGCACAAACATCACTGGTAATTTGTAATCAATGGTTCTGATTAATTCTGAGGTTTTGTGGCGTATCTCAACATTTGTGCTCTTTTTGTCCAAATTGCGCAAATCAGTTTAATAATATAGATATAAAACAAAATTAAAAATATGAAATATAACTTCAAGCTGAGTTTCAGTACTTCACTGCAACAACATTAACTCTACCAACATAATTTGTGTGATAATTATCAGATATTTAATGAATAAGGTTTTCTGACAAATATATGTTTTTAAATTTCATTGAAATGCTTAAATCTGCAACTCAAGCTGATTCCGAGTTGTAAATGCACTGAAAACACAAACATCTCCGTGTCATGAAGCCCAGGGGCGCCGGAGAAATGACTATCATATGCAGCGGATAACTGGAGACGTTTCCTGAGGGTCATCTGAATGCTGGAGAGCTCATCCATTGACCAGACGCACAAAACATCACGACTGGTTTCCTCCAATCACCCGAGGCCAGGTTCTGCATTACAGCACCAGAAACGGCCTGCTCCGCTCTCATCTGCGGCTCTTGCCCACTGTGTGTTTAAGACAAGGTGACAGAGCCATGCACAAGAAAAATCCCGTCATTTCCAGAAGAGCCGGAGGTGGCCGGATCCGGACGATGGGCGTTTCAAACAGAGATGAACTCTGACAAACCCTCTACCCCTACAGCGGCCTGCGCCTAAGATTACGATGTTTCTTCTGAAAGCTCTTTTACCGCAGACGCAGCACTGCAGGAGGAGGATCTGTCTCCTGTTATTAAACACGCCGCACACGGCCGGTCACAGATACCTCTGTAATATGGGTCACAAATACATGCGTCTCCGCCGGCCGCTCCATGGGCTGACGCCTGATGCCTGCGCTGTTCCGGGGTCACGGATTGGCTGGCAGGCTTGGACATGTGACAGCACTGAAACTGTCTAACTGGATACAGAGAGACAGACTGAGTTCATCTGGCCACCTGTCCAGCAGAGAGAGAGAGAGAGAGAGAGAGAGAGAGAGACCTGCTGTGTGTTTGCTGCTCAATATGTGTCTCTCTGTCACCATAGAAGAGAAGACACTCCGTCTGCCCTGAGCTGATGTTTCCAGCACATGTAGATTATATTATGACATATTACTCCATTATATAACTTAAATGTATATTTTGCCTGTATAAATCTTATACTGTACCTTATTTAATTTTATTTCTATCACATACTTACAATAGTCATTCATTTTGCACTACATATTTAATACGGTTTAAATATTTGTTTTATTACTATTATTATTTTTATTTTTGTTATGTGCACTACCTGTGAGCAGCCCAGCTGCAATTGCTTTGGCAATACAAATGTATAGTTTTTGTCATGCCAATAAAGCACACTTAAATTGAAATTGAATTGAAATTGAGAGAGAGAGAGAGAGAGAGAGAGAGAGAGAGAGAGAGAGTGAGAGAGAGAGTGAGAGATAGAGAGTGAGAGAGAGATAGAGAGAGAGAGAGAGAGAGAGAGAGAGAGAGAGAGAGAGAGAGAGAGAGAGAGAGAAAGAGAGAGAGAGAGAGAGAGAGACAGAGAGTCCAGACCCAGATTAGAAATATTACTGTTAATAATACAAAGTTACAAAAGGATCTAACTCAATCTGATATAATCACACACTGTAAAAATGATACAGTAACTTGTTAAATGGTTAACGGTAAGTTACTATGTACGGTAAACAAACTGTATTGGGCATGTAATTTTACAGTAGTATACCATTTTTGGAAGCAAAAAGAACGTATAATTTACATTGCATAACCATAAATTGACATTCCCAGAATGCGTTACATTTCAAATTTGATGTCTTTTTGTTGAAATAATTATGTTTTGTCTTAATAGTTTTCTTATCAGTTGTGTACATTAGGGTTGTATGTTACACCTAATGTTGTTAAATGAATGATATATTGCATTATTTCAGTTTCATGTGGGTTACCATGATGGTGTTTAGTGTTTGTGTGAATTATGTTATGTTGTTATGTTAATGTTTCAAATCTGCATGTGATGGGCTTTGGTTCATTATGTGATTTTCTCATCATAACCTGCTTTTAGTGGTTATCAGAGTATTAAAAAAAGGTACAAAACAGATTTCAGTACTTCAATAGGTTGGCATGTTAACAGCATATTAGTTAATGAAATTACAGTATTTAATTGTAAATTTCAGTTACAGTTTTGTACCGTAATTTTTTTTCACAGTGCATCATTACTTACAAGGCACAGCTGATTGGTTACTTTTCACAGCAGCAGCCAATGAGCTCGCTGCTCAACATTCATTCAAATACTCGCTGTAGCAGCCCTCAGCCTTCCCCAGCTCCACCCATAGCCGTGGGGGTCACGTGACAACAGTGATGTGAGACACTATGATCCAAAAGCGCAATTTTTGTTAGTAAATGTTTCATTTATTCGTTTAATATAAGCGAGTTTGTCTTTATTGTTGCTGTTTTCATAAATTAAACAATGAACGCATTTGTTTTAAAATACCTTACAATGCATGTAAGCTATATCTTTCTTATTATTTTTGTTAATAAAAGTTAGATGTTTAATATAGGCCTATGCGAATATGCCATTGTATATTTTATGGTGTTATGGCTGATGTGTTTTAATTAATAAGCTAATAATAAACCCCAAACTATGATCGTTTTTAAAGAATGGGGAAATCCAAAGACCGTTTATTGATTTGTGTTAAAATGCGGGTAAAACATATTCCCTTTATTCATATTGTTAATAAAAGTTTAAAGTTTAATATAGGCCTAAGTGCATTTGTCATTGTAGGCTATAGCCTTTATTATTATTATTATTATTAATAATGTTGTGTGTGGGATTTGTTTTTTTCATTAAGAGTAGCCTAATCAACTTTAAGCATTGATTGTGTTCCAAGAATAGGAAATATCTATCGTTAAAGATCAGTAATAATATGATCAAAACGTCATGGCAACAAACGACTTCCTAGAAACGTCTTTCACAATCAATTTGACTCAACTTAATTCATGTCCTACTGTTGTTTATTGTCATTGTAGGCTTAGGCTTCTTTTTTTCTATTAATTCTAATGAATATATAAATGAATCAAATTAGTTCCATTTATTTTCTGTTACAAAATTTGTATTTATTTATTTTTTAACACAGATTACATCTAGATTACATAATCAGATTCCAAAAATGAAGTAGTTGTAATTAGATTAGATTGCATTTAAAATACAGTATAGTAATCAGACTATGCTATATAATGTATAGTGTAATGTACTGTACATCACATGTAATGTATATTCTGTAATACATAACAGACTACATCAGTAATGTATTGATTCTCACAAATTCTTCTTTTTCATTTGTATTACTTATTTACATGTAATGCAGGGATATATTCCCCAACTTTTATGTGGAACACACATATATATATATTGCATGTTCACGGTTCTCTGATGTTGGTTAATGGTCATATGACATGCAGATAAACAAATACAATATTTTAACATTTTTAGTAAGTGTTTTATTTTGATTGATGTAATTTTAACATGAATTAATTCATTATTAGTGTTTCATTAAACTCACAAGCGCTCGGTGTCCTTGTGAACTGATGAGTTTGTGAAGTCTTGATGATGTAATGTACTCTCAGTGTCTCTTTCTCTCTAAAACACAACGTATTAAAGATGAACGGCGCTGCAGTTTGGACATTCATGAGCTTCAAAACAAAATCTTTATCTATCTGTATTAAAACAGCAACAATTTAGAAAATGTTATATCATTACATTATAGTTCAGTATCTTTTACACGTGAACACAAACCAGCCTCAGTATAAAAACAGTAGATTTAAACTGAACGATAGGATTGTGTTGAGGTTACATCAATATCAGTTCTTGGCATGTTGGGTATTTGTTGCATTCATTTGTATGTTTTTTTGTAATCATTTAATTTCATGTTTCTTAACTCATTTTTTAATATAGCTGTAATGCCAATAATGTGCTGTTTAGTTTAAAAGCTTACCCATATATCACAACAGACAGCATGCGGCACTGTACATTTACATTTATGCATTTAGTAGACGCTTTATGCAAATCAGTTTACAAAAGAACAAAGCCAATTATTTAAAGAGATGTAGCGGTTTAAAGTTTTGTGTCTGACTTTGAAAAATAAACATGTGACAACTAGCCCCGCTCTCCTCTAATATGAGCCGGTAAATCGATCCTACAGGTTGACATGAACGCAGATTTCCAGATCAGCTGATTTCTGCTGATGATTTGACACGAGTAGATCCACTGATGGACGGATGATTCCAGAACATCTGAAATATGAGCATGAATGTTGATGATCTCAGAACTAAAGCAGTGGTTAGATGGTGCTGTTCTGACCCCTGCTGGACACTATCCACACATTCACCATCACTGGCCGTGTGGAGGTATTTTAGGCACCTTTGATCAGTGTGTGTGTGTGTGTGTGTGTGTGTGTGTGTGTGTGTGTGTGTGTGTGTGTGTGTGTGTGTGTGTGTGTGTGTGTGTGTGTGTGTGTGTGTGTGCCTGTGTGTGTGTGAGAGCTCAAGGTCACGGCTGGTTTTATTTCCAGCATGTCTGTCTTTTGATCTCTGTCTCAGGATGACAAGGTAAAACACACAGCGAACGCTCTCATCAAACACAGCAGACACATGTAGCAGGAAATAAACAGAGAATAAGCCCTCCAGTGACACACACACACACACACACACACACCTTCTGCTCAGCAGGCGTTTGAGCTCCGGATGTTTCTTGCGATCGGTCAGTCTGAAGTCGCTTGGAGCGAAACACACGGGCAGATAAAAATAGTTTGAGATGTTTCGTGTCGGTGTCAACAATCTGTCTGACACCTGGTTACGACCCCCATCACATCACATGACCATCACAGCGGCGGCTTCAGGACAACTCCAAGACTGAGAAAACACTCCTGAGTCAGATCAGAATGTTTTCCACAACCACAACCGTCCCAAACACATCACAACACATATCTAGTGCACTGTATCCCAGATCCTATGAAGCTGTGCGATGCTCTGTGTGAGAAACAGAACCGAATGGAAGTCATTCACTGAAAACCTGTTCCCATTTGAGCCCATCCATCTTATCTTTATTCCTTGCAATTGTGCAACACTTTCAATTCGTTAGCTACTAGGCCCTATAGGTAAATAAGGAATAATAAAAAGTGCATTAAATAATAAAGCTATTTGACCTCCAAACCAGTGTGTTTGTGATCATGACATTAAAAAGTTAAAAAGTATATATATATGAATGCTGCATTTATATAGTGCTTTATTGTGTATTGTTGTACACCCAAAGCACTTTACAATCATGTGGGGACACCAGAAAGTGACACCAGAAGAAGCGGACAATACTGAAAAAAAATCATTCAATTTACTAAATAGTTTTAAGGTAAGTGTTTGCAATCAATTTGATTTAGCTAATTTTAAATAAATACATTTAGTTGACTAACTTTCAACATGTTTTTGTTGTTTAAATATAGCTAAAATAAGTTGTTTGCAACCACTTACCTTTAAAAGAATTGTAGTATTAAATGTTTTTCAGTGTAGTGGAGTACTTTTACTCTGATTTAACGTTTATCAGTGTTTTTCTTTATAAAACTTTACTTCACAACATCTCAAATCATAATATTGAACTTTTTACTGCTCTTACATATTAAATATAATTTAATGCTTAATTGCATTAGAAATATATTACTTTTACTCAAGTAAAAGTAATTCAAAGATTAACTCGAGTACAAGAAAGTACAAATGTTGTAATGTTCTTAAGCATTAAAGATAAAACAAACAACAGCTTTTATTTATGAATTGTAGTGCAGTAAAAAGTATGACATTGTTCTTTAGAATGAAGTGAAGAAAAGTTTTCGTCTTCGGACGTGGAAAAGAGCTTAGCACCACGTCAGGGTCTGAGCAGACGTACGCACTTTAGTTTACCCGAGTGCTGCAGGTTTTTAGAAATATAAGCCATTCTTGCCGCTTGGAAAAGATTTGGACATTGTCAGGTGCTCTTTATACGTCTATGACATTCATTAGACATCGTTTACAAAGCGGAGATCTGAAACTGTTCAGCTGCACACAAATTCAAGATCATCTGCGATTCATAGATTTCACATCTGAAAGAGAGGCGTTCGTGGGGTTTTTTGTACGTACGTTCATTTTATGAATCACACATACGCATATTTGAGAAATGATGGTAAGATCAATTTTAGGATGGTTTCTGTGCAATGAGGCCCAAGGATACTAGAAGTCTTGCACATTCAATTCACTAATTGCCTGTTTAATTAGGCTACTTCAAAAATAAGGTGGATACTATACTAGATGTACTATTAAGTGTTTACGTTTGCATTTGTTCTTCATTCATGCATTTTTTTTTTTTTTTTTCAATAAAATGTAAAAGAAATAAAAAGATAGAAAGAAAAATCGTCCGTGTGTACGCTGTACATTTTGTGCACTAATTGATTGTTCCACAAGGTGGCGACACTGGTGCGAAAATGTTGATTCACGTCCAGAAAAAGCGAGAGCTTGTATAAGGGAATTAAAATATTATAAAGTACCTCTAGTTAAGTAGGAGAACAACATTGTTCTATGTCAAAGCTTCTGGAGAGAAACAGAACGCACTGTAGAAAGATGAAACATAAATGCAATTAACTAATCATCAAATACAATAAATGATGAAGTGTTTGTATAATATGTGATATTTTGTGTCATTCTACTGAAATGTCCACTTTTGGTATGGGAAGATGTTTTAAAATCTATTTATTTTCTAACGTTTAAACTTAGACCACATTATTAGATGACATTTTGACTTTATGAATACACATAAATTACAGCGTAATGTTTTTTGCTTGTTTATGCATTTATTTACCCAAAAGGAACGTGACACCAGTGACAATTGTCATCAAAAATTCATTTTACACAATATCTGCTGCAAGATATCAAACCACATGTTGTCAATCATGATTAAATTAAGTACTTTAATCCATTTGTATTATATATATATATATATTTTTATAATTCCCTAACAATAAAGCAGGTCATGCCAGTGACTTCGACTAAAAGCTTCATATGAAATCATGAGATAAATGATAACATTTCTGATAACTGAAAAGAAGACTTATCATGGGACTTTCTTCACAGATATTTACAAATATGAAGAAGGACGTCAAGTGATGTCATCGGTGTGATTTATATTTCAAAATAAACGATGAGTGTTTTGTTGTTTATTTGTTTCTTGTTTGTTTTATAAAGGCTTTTGCTAAACAGGCCAATACGAGATTATTAAATACTAATATTCCCTTTAATTATAAAATGTGTCATTAAAAACATCTGTTTGACAAACTCAAAAAAGTTTGATTGCAATATATAATCATTTCTGCTAATAGTGTTCACCGTCTGTTTGATTACAGTAACTGCATGGTTTTTATCGTACATTTCTGCCATAAGGGCATCAACTTGAGATAAGCTAATGCTACATATACTGTAGAAACTTTCATTTTCTGTAAAGCTGCATTTGTTTTGTCAAAAGCGCTATACAAATACACTTGAAGTACAAAAAAGAAAAACATCTGAAATTAGGTAAAAACCCAATACACTCAATTAATAAAGGGTTCCAAACGGGTGATTTTGCAGTGATGCCATAAAATAACCTTTTGGTTCCCCAAAGAACCTTTCAGTGAACAGTTCCTTAAAGAACCATTTTGAAGAACATTTTAGAACCCTAAAGAACCTTTTCTGCATCTGAAAGGTTCCATGGATGTTTAAGGTTCTTCATAGAGCCATCGATGCCAATAAAGAACCTGTATTGTTAAGAGGCTGGGTGCCCCCCCCCCCAACACTGCACATTTAGTGTGTCTCCCTAATCAAACACACCTGATTCAACTCATTAGCTCATTAGAAGAAAGTCCAGGACGTGAAATAGGTGAGTCAGATAAGAGAGACTGTGCAGTGTTGGGGGACCAGGACCAGGGTTGAGAAACACTGCCGTAGACACTGGTTCAATGGTTGAGTGCAGATCGCCTCCTAGTGGCTCTCACAATCTTCATGAGGATTCTTCTAAATTTCCAGTGTGAAAATGACATCTTAGGGTTTGAAATAACATGAGTGTAAATAATGAGTGTATTTTAATTCCTATGAAGCAGAGCAGGCGTGTGTCCACCGACAGCAGGTCATTCTGCTCTAACGACTCAACAACAGCAAATAACACACAGCGAGACCCGTCTCCGGTCCCCTCTCGTCTGGGTTTTAATTACCCAGAGTCCCGTGCGGCGGAGCGACGCTCCTCATCATTAATGACTGCTGACCTCGTCACGCTGACCGCAGACGTGTGTCATTAGCCAGGGAGCAACATATGAAACATTAAACATGCTCGGCGGCGCCACAATCAAAACATTTCATTTGTTCTCAATTATACATGTCTTTGAAGGTTCAGAAGAGTCGTTAATATGGAAATCAGCTCACTTGCTAACGAGCTCTTGCTATCTGATTTGGGACACATCACTGGAGCACATTAACAGATCTCTCACACTTTCTTTCTTTGTCTGCAAAGCTCAGAACTATTCAGATATATACATTAAAATCCACATAAAACAACATTCACAGTCCGTTTGACTTAATGTGACGTATTTACGAGTGACCGGTGGTGATTTGATCGCCATGTGTTCCAGTACTAATGTCTTTTTGTCAAATCTATCATTATTTGTTATTATAGTTATATTTCAGGCCTATAACCAATGTTAGATTACAGTATGAACATGCATACAGTGGGAAAATGTTTTTTGACCCCTGCTGATTTTGTACGTTTACCTCTGACAAAGAAATGACCAGTCTATAATTTTAATGGTATGTTTATTTGAACAGTGAGAGACAATAACAACAACAAAAATCTAGAAAAACGCATTTCAAAAAAGTTATACATTTATTTGCATTTTAATGAGAGAAATAAGTATTTGACCCCTTCACAAAACATGAGATAGTACTTGTTAGCAGTCACAGAGGTCAGACGTTTCTTGTAGTTGGTCACAGGTTTGCACACATCTCAGGAGGGAGTTTGTCACACTCTTCTTTGCAGATCCTCTCCAAGTCATTAAGGTTTTGTGGATCACGTCTGGCAACTCGAACCTTCAGCTCCCTCCACAGATGTTCTATGAGACTCCAGGACCATGATTTGCTTCTTCTTGAGCCACTCCTTTGTTGCCTTGGCCGTGTGTTTTGGGTCATTGTCATGCTGGAATACCCATCCACAACCCATTTTCAATGTCCTGGTCCTGAACATTCCATCGTCCCTTTGATTCTATCTGTCCTGAGAACATGCATAATGTTTCATCATGTTTGACGGTGGAGATGGTGTTCTTGGGGTAATAGACAGCATTCCTCCACCTCCAAACCACGGCGAGTTGAGTTGGCGTAAGATCTGGATGTCTGGTCTCATAACATATTTTTAATAGGACATTTTTTTAAACATTGTGAGTTATTACTACTTATCATCACACTTTCATTGTACAGAAAGAGAACAAAGAACAATTTTACTGACAGACTAGAGTTCAAGCACTCTCAAAAACTCCCATTAAAATCACTGAAGCTGTTCACCGGCATTTTAGCGATGACTCATCTGAACGCCTCTGATTGGCCATCGCATTCATAAGCTCAACAGAATCGTGTGTGATTGGTTATAATGCGACGCTATACAAATGTGTCTGTCTCCATCGAACACAGATTTGAATTTAGAAGCACTGAACGATTTAATAACACTGGTGTGATTACATCAAATTTAGTAAATATTATTTGGCTGTTTTTTGTCTTTTGGAAGCTGCATTCAAAATCCACTAGGCTCAAAAATCTGAGGGACACATGCCCTCACTTTGAATGGACATGACGCCTTCGATCTGACCACAACACTTTCACCCAGTTCTCCTCTGAATCACAAACTTCAGACAGGGCTGTAAATGTGCTTTCATGAGCGGCTGGAGCGTGCAGGCGCTGCAGGATTTCAGTCCTTCATGGCGTAATTCATTACCAATAGTTTTCTTGGTGACTATGGGCCTTGAGATCATTGATGAGATCCTCCCGTGTAGTTCTGGTCTGATTCCTCACCGTTCTCATGATCACTGAAACTCCACGAGGTGAGATCTTGCATGGAGCCCCAGACCGATGGAGACTGATAGTTATTTTGTGTTTCTTCCATTTGCGAATAATCCCAGAAACGGTTGTCACCTTCTCACCAAGCTGCTTGGCAATGTTTTGTAGCCCATTCCAGCCCTGTGTAGGTCTACAATCTTGTCCCTGACATCCTTGGACAGCTCTTTGGTCTTGGCCATGGTGGAGAGTTTGGAATCTGATTGATTTATTGAGTTCTTCTGTGGACATGTGTCTTTTATACAGCTTCCTTTAAAGGGGTCATATAATGCTACATGCACTTTTACAAGTTGTTTGAACTGAGATGTGTGTTGGCAGTGTGTGTAAACAACCATCATATAATGATAAAAATGCACCCAGTGTTTTTTTTTTTTTGTAATCTCTTTAAATGTTTTCCCCTTTCTCAAATCGAGCCGTCTGTCTGTGTGACGTCACACGGACGGAGGCTCCTCCCACTATAGTGTGATTGACAGGAGAGTTTCAGCACAGACTGCACTGGTGTCTTATCTCAGACCCGCTCTGAGCGAGCCGTCATCAGTCGTTTCACCGCCGGAGCAGATGTAGACACGAATGACTCCTAAGAGATTGAGGTGTTTAGTTGTTGGATGTAATAATGAACAAAGCAGTGATCATTTACTCCCGATATCTGAGCCGCTGAAGAGGATTACATTTGGTTTTGTAGGGAAAGCGCCTTCGATCTACATTAATGCATCTATGTTCACAAATCATTCCTGGTTCACCTCCAGAAGAAGTGAGTACAAAGTTTCTTAAATTAATCTTTGCAAACCGCCTTTCCTAATAATGGGCTAATGAGCAAATTTCCAATGAACACGGCTAAAGTAAACACTCCTCAGTGAGCTCAGAAGAGAGGGGCGGAGTCAGCAGAGCTCATTAACATTTAAAAGAGAAACACACAACACTGCTTGCTTTAAAAAAAAATGTGTTTTTACACTACCAATGAAACATTTTAACCAAACTATGTTACAGACTTTTCATTAAGACTCTAAAGAATAATATCAACTCTGGGAGCCAGAAATCTTGCTGGTTGATAGGGGATCAAATATTTATTTCACTCATCAAAAGGCAAATCAATCAATAACTTTTTTAAATGCGTTTTTAAGGATTTTTTATTATTATTATTCCGTATCTCAAAAATCACTTTCACAGACTTTTTCATTAACTGTTCCCATCTGGTGGAATGAGCTGCCCAACTCAATCCTTACCCATCTTCAAGAAACGGCTAAAAACACATCTCTTCCATCTTTATTTGACCCTCGAACTCTAGCACTCTCTATTATAATTTAATTTGATCTAATCTGTCTTCTTTTTATTTAAAACACACACACATTTGACCCTCTATAAAATGCATATTTATCCTCTAACTGCTAAATCAAATCAAATCACTTTTTTTTGTCACATCACCACAGCACAGGTGCCTTGGTGAGTGAAATTCTTGAGAGCGAGCTCCAGACAGTGCAAAAAAAAACAGTTTACATATAGACAGTACATATTTACAGACTGTACAGAAGACAATGTGCAAAATACACATACATATACTCAGTACACATAGTGTACTATAAAGACTATAAATTATCAACGACACATTATACGTATGGGCACATCTACATTATGTACACTATCTATACATAATGTAGTCTATGCAGTAATAATGAAGGTGCAACAGATTATAAATTAACAGCAGATTGGTTGAGCAACAGATGATGCAAAGGTGCAACAGATTATTCATATGCAGTGTCGTGGATGTGCATTGTATGGTGTCCAGTGATAGCAGATAGGTTGTGATTAGTGCAGTGTGTGCGTGTAGTCCAGTTGAACGGTGTTAAAGTGCAGTGCATGGCATGTTGTGTGAGTGGGAGTGTGATGTAGGTGAGTTATTTGTGACTGTTCATTAGCCTGATAGCCTGAGGGAAAAAGCTGTCCCTCAGTCGGCTAGTGCTAGCTTTTCTTGTGAAACTAACACTAGTTTTTTTCTATATTCTATGTACTCGTTTTCTTAATAAAAATAAAAAACCTTCCTATGAGTACTGCGTTCGGTTAACCAGGACTTGTAATAGCACTTGCATGTTGTTGCTCTTGTGTTGGTTTTGACATACTAAATCACGGACAAAATAAAACATTAACTAGTAACCTGTAGATTACATGAGCCTAAAATGAATTCATGTTTTTGTTTATTCTCTGGATTTACACACAGTACAGTTCAAATGTTTGGGGTCACTATGATTTTAGTTTTTCAAAATAAATTTTTATTTATCAATGATGCATCAAATTGACTGAAATTGCCATTAATGACATTTATAATGTTACAAAAGATTTGTATTTCAAATCAATTCTGTTCTTTTAAACTTTATATTAATCTGTGAATAAAAAAATGTATCCCGGTTTCCACAAAAATATTAAACTATTTTCAACATTGATAATAATCAGAAAGGTTTCTCGAGCAGCAAATCAGCATATTATTATGATTTCTGAAGATCACGTGACACTGGAGCAATAATGTTGAAAATACAGCTTTGATCACAGGAATAAATGACTTTTTAACACATATTCACATAGAAAATCTCTATTTTAAATATAAATATTATGACATTTTTTGTTCAGTTTTTACTGTATTTTTGATCAAATAAATGCAGCCTTGGTGAGCAGAAGAGACAAATCTTACTGACCCCAAACAACAGGACCCCCATCGATCATGACTTCTGTTGATTTGACTATATCAGGGCCTCGTGTAGGATTGAAAGCGAGTGTGTGTGTGTGTGTGTGTGATCGGTGTCTGTGTTGATTCAGTATCTTTGAGCTTTGAGAATCTTCTCAATAACTCGACAATGAGAATCCAGCAGAAAACCATATTTCCTACCATACACAAAATGTGCTTTAACACATTTAAAGCCTGTATTGAGCAGTATTTGTCTGACTGCAGATACCCTGGATGCAGACGGAGGAGGCTGCTCGTTACTCTAAAGAAGGTTAATCCATTTAACTCCTGCATATTGATATGCCAATTACATCTAATTGAGGAGGAGGCATCAGTCAAGGTAATAGTGCAGAAAGAGTGTCGGCGCGCATCGGGCCCCGGGAACACGTGTAAGATCGTCTCTCCTAATTGGGCCAGAGCGACTCGGGCAAACGCAGTGAGGTGTGCGACTCCAGACCAGACACATCCGTCAACAGTGCATCCCATAATGCACCTCACCTCCGCATGCTGGGCCTCGCCTGAGCGTGTCCGAAAACCATAAAAGCAAACGGTGGAGAGGAATTAATATTAATTCTGCAGTATTCTGTCTGGATGAAGCGCAAACAAACCCAGGAGTGAGTCTGTTTCAACCCCTTTTAGTATCATTGACATACTGTTATATAGTTTTATTAATAGTTTGAATTAGTTTTAGTTTTATATTTTCCTTTAATTTGGGTTTGTCACTTTTTTTTTTTTTTTTGTATATGTCAGTATAGTATTTATTCATGTTTATGTATGTATTAGTTATTTTAGTACATCAACTTAAATTAAATGCAAAAGAGTATTTTAGATTAATTTAGATACTACTAGGTTTTTATATTTATTAAAACATTGTTTTTAGTATTTACATTTTATTTAATTTTAGTTAAAGGTTTAGTAATTTAGTTGTTTTTAAATTTTTGACTCTAAAAATGTTTGAATTAACAATAATAGTTTTGATAGATCTGACTGTCTTCCTGTCTTGTGTTTCCCTTCCTCTCACGCCCATATTTGGTTAGTTCCTGTTCCTGCTCATTAGTGTATTAGTCTCCTGTCTTGTGTCATTGATGGTCTGGTTTACTCCTCTGTTTATAAGCTATTCTGGTATTATGGTTGTCTGTTTCATTTGTCCTTTTGTCACTTTAGTTAATATAAATTGTGTCTTATTTCCCTGGCTCATAACAACATTAATTTTTGTTTTTTTGTAAACAAATTACTTTTTTTTTTTTTTTTATTATCATTTATATACATTTTGTTATAAAATTTAAATAATAAAATTACATTTTTTTTAGTAATATAAATTTTTGTTATTTTACATTATTTAAAATTATTTGATTTTTTTATAATTATATAATTTTTAGTATACAATATTATATTCTAGCTGTTGTATATGTCATAAACAAACACTATTTAGGATTAGCAAAAAATATCTGATTAGTTGCATTAAAAAATAAAATTTAAAACATACGTATTTAATTAATGCAAAAAAACAAGAATCATTAAATAAGTTGGCATTGCATAAAAATGCATTTCCATTAATGTTTTGAAAATGAATGTTATTTGCATTAATACAATTTTCAACCTGGAATGTGTTTATGCAAACAAAAAGATATTTACACAAAAATTTGATCATTTTTAAACAGCTATGTAAGAAAAAAAATCATCAATGTTCTGGCTGTCATTTACTTAAAACTCAGATATTTGTGTCAAATTTATTCTCTGAAGGAACAAAAATAAAAATGATTATTTTATGAACAATTTATGACATAAACAACAAACATTAAATTAATCATTATTTTTGAAATTGAAAATGTTTGAAATATTATTTCAAACAAAGATGTTCATTGAAACTCATTTTGATTCAATCAATAAAACAAAATAATGATTATTTGTTCAGAAAAATTTTGTTTTAACCAATAAAATGATATCTATTAACAAAACAGATTTTAAGAATAGTTTAAATTTAAACAAAGTTTAAAATTTTTGTGGTCATTTTAATGTTGAATTATTGCATTTAACTATTTTTGATAATTGTTCTATATTTATTTGTAATATAAGTATTAATACAATTTATTTTCAACATCAAAACAATACAGTTAAACAATATTATACAAATAAATATAATATGTTTATAATACAAAATACAAATGTATTATAATGCATGAAAATTTAATAAAAAATAAAGTTTGTTTAGTATAGATATTATCAAACACCATGTATTAATAAAAGACAAATCACAATATTTGACAATATCATATGTAATTGTAACACTGTGCGATTCTAAAATAATTATGTATTTATGCAAATGATGGTTCAGAGTCCTGTGAATTGGGGATCAAGTTCAAGCTGATGTGATACAATTCAGCGTTTTAATAAGCGGATGAAGACGCACCGGACAGCGACAGATGAAACTAAAAGACACTAATATAATTCATCAAAGCTTTTATTCACTTATTCATGTTGCTCTAGACATGTTTAGTTGGATTTTTTAAACAGGCTTTTGTCAGACAAATCTGCCGGTATTATATGAAATATCTCCTTACAGGCCACTTTTAGAATGTACACAATCTTACTATGTATATATAACCATAAATGAAATTATGAATTAATGTTTGTTTTGATAGTAAAGTAAAGTAACCATGTTTTTGCAGGTTACCGGCAGATTTACTCATTATGTCTTTAGTAAACCATGGTTCATTTTCCTTATGCATTTAGCAATGGTTTATCCAAATGGAGCATCAAAACATACATTTAGACATATTAATTTTAGATTATATTTGGTACAGTTTTATAGCTGAATCACAATAAAGCTCACCCGAACTTAAACTAGTTTGATTATTGTAGTCTATTTGTATAATTAGTTTAGTGTACTTTCAGTCGTTGTCTGCGTGTAGTTTGTTTAATCTTTTACTGCAGATGAAGACTAAACACTTCTCTCCACTGTAGGCGATGTCTCAACATATATAGCAGAATCACAATAAACCTTACTTGAACCAACGAAAACATTCAATTCAAAACGCTTTTGGTACACAATATTGATGCTATTTGCATTTTATTAATGTATTGTGACCGATGTGCTGTTATACCCTGTATTGAAAAGCTATTGAGATGAGTTTTCTCATAAAAAGGCAAATGAGTCTCACAGTTGTAGCACACAATACATATAAGTATCCGTACTAGGAGTGTCGCGATATATTTGGCGATGTGATATTTAAAATGAACATCTTAACAATAATTGATAGTAACACTTTATTTCTTTGTTCAAATCACGTAATGCCTCGTCTGCGCTCGGTCTTGAGACGCACATTAATACTGAACCAGCAGCGCTCTTACTGCATGACTTCAGCGCCGGTGCAACTATAGGTTAACGAGCTTATATGAGTACACAAAAAGCTAAGTATGGTTTAGATATTGCAACACTTTACAATATTCTTACATTAGTTAATATGAAATAAGTATGAACAATACTTCCACAGCATTTATTAATCTCAGTTCATGTTAATTTCAGCATTAACTAATGCATTATTAAAATCACAAGTTGTGTTTGTTAACATTAATGAACAAACATGAACAACTGCATGTTTCTTAACATTAACAAAGATTAATAAATTGTGTAATAAATCTATTGTTAGTTAATACGTTAATGTTAACAAATTACATCTTATTGTAAAGACGGTATTTTCTCTTTTGTTATTTAAAAGGAGCTCCAAAGAAGCCAAGGTTTCTATAGATATCGCGTTATATCAATATTGTGAATTATTATGGCTACAATAATCGTGATATGAAAAATCTAATATCGTGACAGCTCTAATCCATACCTCTGTATTGAGTATATATATATAGTAATAAATATGTCAAATAATATAGGAGTTATTTATATAGTCAAATAGAGTTTTGTATTAGCAAATCACTTTAAGTTTGTTTGAAAGTCGAGTTTTTTTTTGCAAAGCAGATTGTGTTTATTTGCAAAACACTGGATTTTTTTGTGTAAGATTGTCACAAAATTCGCTCCATACAAGCGTCCCTCAACAAAGAGTACACGTCTTCCCAGGAGGGGCTCGTTTAACAGTTTACTAACGAGTAACTCACTCCAGAGTAAAGTACGAACGAGTTTCACGGTTCTCCTGTCAAGACGCTTCGCTGAACGTTTAAAACGTAAGTTTGATTTTTACTGCACTGAACACATTCAGACTATTTTGAGCCAGATAACATATCAGTCCACTCTGTCAACATCAAAAAATAATAATAAAACAAATACTTTTAATATTTTACACGTTGGAAAATTTAAAATTAATATCTATTTGTCATACTTTATATGTAATATCTAACTTGAATTACATTTTGTATTTCATATTTATATTTATTTCTACAAAATATGATAGGGTTTTTTCGGCTAGTTATTGATTATCAGCCATAACACAAAATAATTATTTAATCTTTAGAATTTTAATAATTAAATTCTATGTTTAGTTTTAATAAATTTAATAATTTTTGGTATTTTGTTTATGTTATGTTATTTTATTGTATCTGATTTATTTTCCGATATTGTATGTTTAATATTGTGTTTTATGTATTATTTTGTATGTTTTAGTTATATTAGTACATCAAATTAAATTAATTAAAACAAGTATTGCAGAATAATTAAGATAATATTGTAGTGTTTTATTACTTTATTAACATATTAATAATTATATGATGAAAAAAGACAAATTCCAGCATGCATGTTAAGTCTATTTGGTCCAAACAAACTCTTGTTATGCAATAAACAGTCAATCAGATTTTTGGCACAACATCCTAAAAACATTTATTGTCTATTTTGCAAACAATTACACATAAACTTGATTCGTCTGTAATGGACACTGATGCTCTCGTCATGTTAACGAGCAGCTTCACAGAGCAACAGCAGCCAATCAAAACACTTCAGACTTCATGTGGCACCAGTTGTCAGTGTTGGGCTCCGCTGGCGCTATGTTGATCCCAGGTTAAGCGGTGAACATCAGTGAAGGTTGTAAGCGGCAGGTTGCGGGATGTAGAAACAGAGACACACACACACACACAGCCTGGACAGGTCTATGGATACACATCTCTAAAAGACAGTTTTGATTGGATCTGAGGATAATGGTGTGAGTTAAAGGGATAGTTCACCCAATGTTGTCATCAATTACACCATGTAAGAAACATATTTTTTAAGATGTTTTTCCTCCACTGAAAGGCCCTCACAACCAAAACTCTTAAGATCCAGAAAGGTAATAAAAGCATCATAAAACAAATCCATACGAGGAACAGATTTAATTCACATAAGCACTGATCAACACATATGTGACCCTGGAGCACAAAACCAGTCATAAGGGTCAATTTTTCGCAATTGAGATTTATACATCATCTGAAAGCTGAATAAATAATATTTCCATTGATGTATGGTTTGCTATGATAAGATAATATTTGGCCGAGATACAACTATTTGTAAATCTGGAATCTAAGGGTGCAAAAAAATCGAAATATTGAGAAAATCGTTTAAAGTTGTTCAAATTAAGTTCTTAGCAATGCATATTACTAATCAAAAATTTAGTTTTGATATATTTACAGTACTAAATTTACAAAATATCTTCATGGAACATAATCTTAATATCCTAATGATTTTTAGCATAAAAAAAATCAATAATTTTGACCCATACAATATATTGTTTGCTATTGCTACAAATATACCCCAGCAATGGTCACCAGGGTCAGGTAAGACATATACATCAATATAGTACTAAGCATGCATATGCATAATGCGTGATAACCAATCAGCATGTAGTACGATGGTTGTCGGTATGTTGTCTATGCATGAGAACCAATGAGCTTTCATGATTTCTATATGTGATCAAATTACATGTTCATCATAAAAAGCAATCTTTTCTCTACACAAGACTTGGATTAAATCGCTCAGTTCTGATGGATTAGTTTTATGAGGTTTTATGACCTTTTTGGATCTTCAAAGATGTGGTTACCTGGACTTTCAATGGATTTATTAAAAGCATCTTAATTTGTGTTTCAAAGATGAATGAAAGTTATAGTGGTTCGAAGCGACGTGAGGGAGAGTAAAGGTCTTTCCACTCGGAGTCAGAAATGTTTTGCATGTTAAAAAATAAATATTAATAAATAAAATATTCAGATCGGGTTAGATTTTCTGTTTTCCTCATCCGTAGCAAGCATTTTGATACACTGTGCAAGGTTTCTGTGCAAAAAACACATGAAAATGTCAGATGTGTAAGAAAGACGATGACAGAATTAACAAAAATAAGCGTGATCTGGCGACTTTTCTCCAGCTCCTGAAACACTCTGATTGTAAGAAGGTTGAGACAGCTGACAGTTGCTCGGGGTCAGAGGGCGTGATGATGTGAACCCAGGGTTTGTTGGGGTCTGATTGGTCTTTACTATAGTAATGTTTGATCAGGATATACTTCCTATGTCAGATAAGAAAGGTTGTCGTGTAGACGGTATGTTGTGTTTGCGGTATGTTGTAAGAAAGTTGTGGATTGCTGTTGAATGGTATGTTGTGTGTGTTTGTAAGAAGGTGTGTGTGTTGTGTCAGGGTGTTTAATGTGGTTATGTGTAATAAGGTACTGACAGGTTCAAATACAGATATGTTTTATATATGGTTGTGTTTATGTATGTATGAAGGTTGTCTATATGTGTAATCAAAGTGGTATGTTGTAGAAGAAGTTGTCTATGTATGTAAGAAGGTTGTATGTTGTGAAGGTTGTCTGTATGTTGTAAAAGGTTGTATGTTGTAAGAAGATTAATGTTATAGAGTTATGTTGATATTGTAAGAAGGTTGTATGTTGTAAGAAGGTTAATGTTGTGTAAGAAGGTTGGTATGTTGTAAGAAGGTTGTATGTTGTAAGAAGGTTGTATATATGTAAGGTTGTGGTATGTTGTAAGAAGGTTGTGGTATGTTGTAAGAAGATTGACGGTATGTTGTAAGAAGGTTGGATGTATATGTAAGAAGGTTAAGAATTGATATGTTGTAAGAAGGTTGTGTATTGTGTTGTAAGAAGATTGATGTATATGTAAGAAGGTTGATGTTGTATAAGAAGGTTGATTATGTTGTAAGAAGGTTTGACGGTATGTTGTAAGAAGGTTAATGGTATGTTGTAAGAAAGGTTGGCGGTATGTTGTAAGAAGGTTGACGGTATGTTAGAAGGTTGTATTGTATGAAGGTTGACGGTTATGTATGTAAGAAGGTTGTGTATAACGGTATGTGTAAGAAGATTGACGGTATAAGAAGGTTGTATGTAAGAAGGTTGGTATGTTGTAAGAAGGTTGGTATGTTGTAAGAAGGTTGTATATGTTGTAAGAAGGTTGTGTATGTTGTAAGAAGGTTGGTATGTTGTAAGAAGGTTAACATTGTGTACGAAGGTTAATGTTGTAGAAAGATTAATGATATTGTAAGAAGGTGATATGTTGTAAGAAGGTTGACGGTATGTTGTAAGAAGGTTGACGGTATGTTGTAAGAAGGTTGACGGTATGTTGTAAGAAGGTTGGGTGTATAAGAAAGGTTGACGGTATGTTGTAAGAAGGTTGTATGTTGTAAGAAGGTTGGTATGTTGTAAGAAGGTTGAAGGTATGTTGTAAGAAGGTTGTATGTTGTAAGAAGGTTGAGATGTTGTAAGAAGGTTGATTATGTTGTAAGAAGGTTGTGTTGTAAGAAAGGTTATGTAGTAAGAAGGTTGATTGTGTTGTAAGAGTTGACGGTATGTTGTAAGAAGGTTGACGGTATGTTGTAAGAAGGTTGACGGTATGTTGTAAGAAGGTTGTATAAGGTTGTATATAGAAGGTTATGGTATGTTGTAAGAAGGTTGTATTATATTATAGAAGGTTGGTATGTGTAGAAGGTTGTCGGTATGTTGTAAGAAGGTTACGGTATATTGGTTGTCGGTATGATGTTATGAGTATGTTGAAAGATTAATGATATTGTAAGAAGAAATTTATGTATGTATGTAGAAGGAAGGTATGTTGTAAGAAGGTTGTGTATGTGTAAGAAGATTAATGTATGTATGTTAAGAAGGTTATGATGTATGTTATAAGAAGGTTGACGGTATGTTGTAAGAAGGTTGACGGTATGTTGTAAGAAGGTTAATGTGTGTATGTTATAAGAAGGTTGAATGTATGTTGTAAGAAGATTGGTATGTTGTAAGAAGGTTGACGGTATAAGAAAGGTTAATGTTGTAAGAAGGTTACGGTATATGTTGTAAGAAGGTTGTGGTATGTAAGAAGGTTACGGTATGTTGTAAGAAGGTTAATGGTGTTGTAGAGAAGGTTGTAATGTTGTAAGAAGGTTGTCGGTATGTTGTAAGAAGGTTGTTGTTGTAGAAGGTTGTGTGAGAAGGTTAATGATATGTTGTAAGAAGGTTGACGGTATGTTGTAAGAAGGTTGACGGTATGTTGTAAGAAGGTTGTCGGTATGTTGTAAGAAGGTTGACGGTATGTTGTAAGAAGGTTGTCGGTATGTTGTAAGAAGGTTGACGGTATGTTGTAAGAAGGTTGTCGGTATGTTGTAAGAAGGTTGTCGGTATGTTGTAAGAAGGTTGTCGGTATGTTGTAAGAAGGTTGTCGGTATGTTGTAAGAAGGTTGTCGGTATGTTGTAAGAAGGTTGACGGTATGTTGTACGAAGGTTGTCGGTATGTTGTAAGAAGGTTGACGGTATGTTGTAAGAAGGTTGTCGGTATGTTGTAAGAAGGTTGACGGTATGTTGTAAGAAGGTTGACGGTATGTTGTAAGAAGGTTGACGGTATGTTGTAAGAAGGTTGTCGGTATGTTGTAAGAAGGTTGACGGTATGTTGTAAGAAGATTGACGGTATGTTGTAAGAAGATTGACGGTGTGTTGTAAGAAGGTTGACGGTATGTTGTAAGAAGGTTGACGGTATGTTGTAAGAAGATTGACGGTATGTTGTAAGAAGATTGACGGTATGTTGTAAGAAGATTGACGGTATGTTGTAAGAAGGTTGACGGTATGTTGTAAGAAGGTTGTCGGTATGTTGTAAGAAGGTTGACGGTATGTTGTAAGAAGGTTGACGGTATGTAGTAAGAAGGTTGACGGTATGTAGTAAGAAGGTTAATGATTGTATGTTGTAAGAAGGTTGACGGTATGTTGTAAGAAGGTTAATGGTATGTTGTAAGAAGGTTAATGGTATGTTGTAAGAAGGTTAATGACGGTATGTTGTAAGAAGGTTGTCGGTATGTTGTAAGAAGGTTGACGGTATGTTGTAAGAAGGTTGACGGTATGTTGTAAGAAGGTTGATGGTATGTTGTAAGAAGGTTGACGGTATGTTGTAAGAAGGTTGTCGGTATGTTGTAAGAAGGTTGACGGTATGTTGTAAGAAGGTTGACGGTGTGTTGTAAGAAGGTTGACGGTATGTTGTAAGAAGGTTGACGGTATGTTTACATTTACATTTACATTTATGCATTTAGCAGACGCTTTTATCCAAAGCGACTTACAGTGCATTCAAGTTACAGTTTCTACATTTTATCAGCTCTTGCTTTCCCTGGGAATCGAACCCATGATCTTGGCGTTGCTAACGCCATGCTCTACCAGTTGAGCTACAGGAAAGCATGTTTCCTGTAGCTCATGTATGTTGTAAGAAGGTTGACGGTATGTTGTAAGAAGGTTGACGGTATGTTGTAAGAAGGTTGACGGTATGTTGTAAGAAGGTTGACGGTATGTTGTAAGAAGGTTGTCGGTATGTTGTAAGAAGGTTGACGGTATGTTGTAAGAAGATTGACGGTATGTTGTAAGAAGGTTGATGGTATGTTGTAAGAAGGTTGATGTTGTAAGAAGATTGTTGTATGTTGTAAGATTGATTATATGTTGTAAGAAGGTTGATGGTATGTTGTAAGAAGGTTGATGGTATGTTGTAAGAAGAGTTGACGGTATGTTGTAAGAAGGTTGAATGGTATGTAGTAAGAAGGTTGACGGTATGTTGTAAGAAAGGTTGACGGTATGTTGTAAGAAGGTTGAGTATGTTGTAAGAAGGTTGAGGTATGTTGTAAGAAGGTTGATGGTATGTTGTAAGAAGGTTGACGGTATGTAGTAAGAAGATTGACGGTATGTTGTAAGAAGGTTGACGGTATGTTGTAAGAAGGTTGTCGGTATGTTGTAAGAAGGTTGTCGGTATGTTGTTTGACAGTTATCAGTAAATTGTTGTCAGTATGTTGTAAGAAGATTGACGGTATGTTGTAAGAAGGTTGTATGTATGTTGTAAGAAGGTTGACGGTATGTTGTAAGAAGGTTGTCGGTATGTTGTTTGACAGTTATCAGTAAATTGTTGTCAGTATGTTGTAAGAAGATTGACGGTATGTTGTAAGAAGGTTGACGGTATGTTGTAAGAAGGTTGTCAGTGTGTTGTTTGACAGTTATCAGTAAATTGTTGTCAGTATGTTGTATGATGGTTGTCATTATGTGTTTATGAGTGCTGTGTGATGTCTGACCTCTAGACTGGCCTGTAGTGGACACACCAGTAAGATGGGCTGATTGGACAGACGGAATCCATTAACACCGGGCTGAAGCTCCATTTCTGCAGCAATATTCATGTCATCCATGAACATTCAAGTCATATTTTTAAATATTTGTATATATTTGTTTTTATATTGCAGATATACTGGATACTTTAATTGTATAAATAAAATCATCCACAACATCTAAAGCTGCTGTACAGAGTGTAATGCTACTACATTTGTTTCCTCCAGATGTCAGCAGAGAGCAGGCCATGGGCTCCCACAATCCCACAAAACGTACAGTGATCATCATAATGTCTGTGTCAGTGACTATTCCAGCGGGATCCTCATACCGTTGTTCATGAGGAATCTGGTCTGCAGGTTGTGTCCCCACCAGCCCGTCAGACTGACTCACACACACACACACACACACACACACACACACACTACATGAGCGTCTCATGAGCGTTATTTCATCTGTAAGCGTGTTAAAGAGCGTGTGTGTGATACTCACGTGGGTTTGACGCTGTGAGCGTGTTTCTCATGTATATAAGCTCCAGCCAGACCACCGGCCCCTGAGTTCACATACTGAATAAAACACACACTAACGCTGATGCACCATATATTCAACACTAATACAATAAATATAAAACAAAAATTCAATGATGAACATGACACAACACAGACACTGACCTTATAAGTGCACCAGCATGCAAAATCCACATCCCAGTCGTGAAGTCGCAGTTCTGTGTTTCCTACGGCATGTGCACAATCAAACCCTACCAAACACCCCTGAACGAACACACACACACACACACACACACACACACACACACACACACACACACACACACAGTGTGAAACGTTTGAAGATCAGTGATAGTTGTGTTCCTGTTTATTATTGAATAAAACAGTTTAAAATAATCAGTTCTTTGCATGAAGTGCTATAGACATAAGTGTGACATGACTGGGATTATAGGCATATGTGTGTGTAAAAACACACACCAACTACCAGTCAAATATGAACTAACCAAACTTTTGGGTTAGAAATTGGATTAAAAAATTTACCCCAGAAGTTGGGTTAGTCCATATTTAACCAAAAGTTAGTTTTAGAGTGCATATGTGAGCTATTTGTTTTCTAAACAATAATAATAAGACAAATTTAAAATGTATAAAAATTACATTTATATTAGAATTATTTATCGTACTTTTCCCTATTTGCATGTACAAAATCTATTTGAAAAAATTACGTTTTAATATTTTAACCCACGAAGAAAGACAACTAACCCTGCAAACTTTGCATTAGTTTGTTTGAAATATTGTTTATCGTAGTGCTCATTTCAGTGATTAAATAAAATCGCTAAAAGATGTTGTCAATTCACAAATGTAATTTATAATATTAATCAACTCTCTTTAAAATGCCATTTCAAAATATTCATGTAGTTTGAGAAGATGCAGAGGTTAAACTTCTTATGCATCTATTAATCGATTACATCAACCCCAATGAGGCTTGCAAAGGGGCAAATCATTTCTGGCAAATTTCCTGAAACTTTCCAAAAATATTTCAAAATTTTCTTTTGGGAATTTTTCAATAAATGTACCAAACATTCTTTGCAGCCCTAACCCTAATATGAGTGAACAGTCCCTATTGAGCCTGTTCATGGTAACAACAATTACCGATTGGTGGCTCTCTTTTTATGGTATTATTGGTTATTTACTCATATTTATCTCGACAGAAGCAAATACAGTAGTCAACATTTAAAGTGGTTCAAAAGTTAGTCCTAAGACAAGAACGCATTTTGGTTTTAGGTTAACTTTGATGAAAGGTTTTGATCCACTTCAAATGTTGACTACTGTTTAATTTCACGTTTCATTGGCATGTAAAGTGCGTGACCGTTTGACCTTGGCGTGTCCGGCTCTAGTAATGGCCTCCATGTCGAACAGCTGACCGGTGTAATACTGAACGCCGCTGAGCATGACCAGAGCGATGGCGTCGCCCTCCCGCTCGATGACCGACACCATATCCTCCGTCCTGATGGTGTCTTCACCCTGAAACAGCCAATCCACACGCTCACAGAGCACTTCCTGTCTGCGTGACGTCATACTGAGAGGAAGTGATGTCATTACCTGTCTGGGTTTAACGATCAGCATGCTGTCGGTCACGTCCAGTCCTCTCAGCCGGATCTGAGATTCAATGGCGTACTGCACATTCACACAAACACAGCATGTGTTTTAATGCAAACATATGTTTAAAGTACTGGTAACATTAGATTAGGTTTACATACGTGATCTGATGGAAAGGCTTGATCTTCTAGAAGGATCTTATAGCGTTTTGGAGTCGGTTTGTAGAAGGAAAGCTCAGAGGATAATAAAAAGAGGAATATTTAAAGATCAGTGTGCAGAAAACATTTCAGCAAATGTGTTTGTGACTGTTTTTACCATCAGAAGATGCAGATTGACTGTCAATCCATTCATCAGAGCCACTTCTTCAGGTTTAGCACCTATTTAAAGATTCAAACATACATACGTAGACTGGCTAAATCAGGATCTCCAGGATTAAATGTCTCTCTTTACCCTGTTTACCTTAGCTCAGCGGTTCTCAATTCCAGTCCTCGCACCCCCCCGCTCTGCATATTTCGTATGTTACTCTTATCGCTTCAGATGTTTGTTCTATTGGAACGTAAGTGCCCTGCGAAGTGGACATCACAGGATATTCCTCCATGATTCCAGTTAAGTGAACATATTCCATTCAAAGTGCATTGAAGTGTGCAAGGCGTGAATTAAAATTGTATATATTTACAGAGGTATATGATGTCACACAGTCGTGAAGATGTTGCGCCAGCGCAAATCCATGAATGAATGTTCCAAATAAAGTAAACTTCAGCGGATTTCCTGCTCAGGAGTACAATGGACCCTGTGTGAGGAGCAATGGACCCTGTGTACAATGGACCCTGTATGAGCAATGGACCCTGTGACAATGGACCCTGTGTAGCAATGGACCCTGTGAGCATGATCGGAACACAGTTCATGCATGGGCGCACTTCTAACAAGCTGATTATCTGAATCAGGTGTGTTAACAAAGAGACATGCAAAATATATATGCAGCGCGAGGACTGGAATTGAGAACCTCTGGCTTAGCTGAACCTCCACGTTCTATCTACAGAGATACGTGTGGCTACTCTCTGTGTTTGAATCCCATAGAGACACAGATATGAAAGCAAATGTAGCATTCATCAGCTATATTCTCAGACTGTTTGAGACTGTGACCGGTCAAACCAAACTCAATGACAAGCTCTTAATTACCAACGATCTTTGCCATCAGCTCCTCCAGGGTCTCCTCAGCCCAGGCCCAAGGTCGTGACCCCTTCAGATGGCCATGGACACCGCTGGAAACAACATGTGGCTCGGTCACTGCAGTATTATGGGATTTCATTTATTCATACAGCACACATAAACACAACAGTTGACCACTGTGTTCTTCAAAGCATGTCTGTTCTTTTATCTGATTCATTCTGAACAGTGCTTGTCATGGCAAATAAATAAACTAATAAATATATATGTATACAAAAGAAATGTAGCAATTTTAACAGAAAAAGAAAAGCATGTTTCAGTAACGAACCTGTTTACCAGTTACCTTAAAGTGAAAAATCATATTTTTAGCAGTTATGATAATTTTTCTGGTGTGAAAATTAAATAAAAAATTATAATATAATAAATATAGAAAACAAGCTTCTAATAATACAAATTTATGGGAAAATACAGATATCAAAATGACATCATAAAACCTGAAATATAAATATAAAATGAAACAAATAATAAAACCATGATTTAGAATATAAATATGTTTTAGCAAAACAATAAAGGATAATAATCAACATGTTTAAAAAAAATAATCAAAGTGACATCCTAAAATCTGAAATATTATTTGTAAAAAATATGTAATAAAAATGTAGATTAAAATGAAATTATGATTTCGAAAAAATTGTATTTAAAAAAACAAATATATGAATTAAGCTTTTAACAAGCAAAATAAAACAATACAAAATAAGAAATGTTCACAGTTTGTATTTGATATTGATGTTATATTTTTCTGGAACTGATTCTGCGTTTATCAGCTGATGAATCAAGACAGACGACTCACACTTTGGCCCATTTCTCCAGCTCCTCGTCGATGTATGTCTTGGTGTTTTTCGGCTGGAGACCCAGTGAATTCCCAGCGAAATAAACACAGTCTTCAGAACCGTCCACAAGTGACAAATCCGCTAAAAACAGACGAGAAATCGTGAGAAATCAGATGATGTATGAATCTGATCTCGTGCTGATATGATCTGAGTCATGTGTCAGGCTGTGATGTATGTCGGGTCATAAAGCGTCACTCACACGGAGGCAGGTCTGATATTTGGGGGATGAGGAACTCCTGGCGCAGGAGCCGCAGCTCGTCGTGTCGGTCCAGATGTTCTGCCACGCAGAGAGACGTGGAGCTACAGCCGAGCTCCTGAGACACCCTCGTGATCGTCTGCTGCACGCTCTCCATCATCAACACCAGCTTCACAGGCCCAGACTCTTTAACTCTGCACTTTATCCCCTGAGCAAACACATGAGACCTGAGCTAATCATTTCTAGAGGCCTGCATAGTTTCCTGTTTATCACAGACACACACACACACACTCTCTCTCACACACACACACACACACACACACACACACACACACACACACTCTCTCACACACACACACACACACACACATACATACACACACATATACACATATACACACACACTCTCACACACACACACACACACTCTCTCTCTCTCACACACACACACACACACACTCTCTCCACACACACACACACACACACACACACACACACACTCTGACACACACACACACACTCTCTCTTACACACACACTTTTGCACTCACTCACACACACACACTCTCTCTCTCTCTCTCACATCTCTCACACACACACACACACACACACTCTCTCTCTCACACACACACACACAACACACACACACTCTCTCTCTCTCTCACACACACACACACACACACACACACTCTCTCTCTCTCCACACACACACACACTCTCTCTCTCACACACACACACACACTCTCTCTCTCTCATGAAAGATATTCTGCTGCCTGTAATTCAAATTAGATATATTGTATATACAAGATGAATTCAGATAACCGTAATGAATACGAATATATGCAAATAGAGATTTATGACTGCATGTTGTTATTGTGAATATTGACGATAGACTTTAGTTCATACTTCACGTTTTACTTTTTTAATTGTTTGTTGTCAGAAAAACAACTTCGAGCCATTAACTGACAACACTTTATCTCACAGTACATGCATTTACCTTTACTTATTGTGTAAGTCCTGAAGAAAGTCCTGATAATACAAGGGAACTATGGGTTAGAATTACGGCAACACTTTATTCTACAGTCCTGTAACTCATATAGTAATTACTAGGTAATTAGGTACAAGGTTTATAACTAGGTAAAAACTAGGTACTTACCCCAAACCTACCCCTAAACCCAACCCTACCCCATGTAGTTAACCTATATTACTAGTACTTTCTTAGGTAGGTACACTGTTAGTACTGGAATTACTATAAGAAGTGCTATCCAATAATTATCTGTGAAAGCTGAAATATAATACAATTATAAGCAAAAGTTACAAAGGTAAGTGTCTCTGGAAATGGCATTTCATTGTCAGTTATACCTTTGAATGCACTGTATCTGTATCTCTTTTTTTCAGTGCTAATATTTAAACATTCTTAATTAAATCAAGAAAAATCACTTGAAATATTATTAGGTATTTTGTTCTTGCTTAAAGCATAAATTTAATTTGGATACATTTTGAAAATAATATTGCATGTCATTTTGCTTGTTTTCTTTTTGTTTTTCTGCAGTGTTAAATTATTTTATTTAATTTCTAAATTTTCTTAAATGTGTATATATAGTATTTATAGAGTTTTAACTTATAGTTTTAGTTACTTTATCTTATCCGTAAGTCACTAAAAAGCATCTGCTGATAAAAGCATCTGCTAAATGACTAAAAAGTAAAGTAAATTGCCACTTCTCTTCTCTGTCTACATTTCTTCACTAGGTTCTGTCATTCAGAAACATGGCTTTTCATATCACTGCTATGCTGATGACACTCAACTCTACCTCTCTTTCCATCCTGATGATCCGACGATAGCTGCTCGCATCTCCGCATGTGTAACAGACATCAGACCATCCCCTTCAACTCAGCCAAGACAGAACTGCTCGTGGTTTCAGCAAACCCATCGTTTCATCACAATATCACCTTCCAGTTATACTCATCAACCATAACTCCTTCAAAAACAGCCATAAACCTTGGAGTTGTGATTGATGATAAGCTGAATTTCTCAGACCACATTACTAAAACTGCCCGGTCCTGTAGATTTGCATTATATAATATTAAGAAGATCAGGCCCTTTCTCTCTGAACATGCTTCACATCTCCTTGTTCAGGCTCTTGTTCTGTCCAGACTTGACTATTGCAATGCTCTCTTGGCAGGTCTTCCAGCCAGTTCCATCAAACCTCTACAATTAACCAAAAACTTTAATGAGCCGAAAAGAACGCACATCACACCTCTGTTCATCAATTTGCACTGGCTACCAATAGCTGCTCACATTAAATTCAAGGCATTAATGTTTGCCTTCAAAACCACCTCTGGCTCTGCACCCTTTACCTAAATTCATTACTTCAGACTTATATGCCCTCTAGAAGCTTGCGTTCTGCAAGTGAACATCGCTTTATTGTTATTATAGAGGCACAACATCACTTTCACAGACTTTTACATCAACTGTTCCCTGCTGGTGAAGAGACCTGCCTAACTCAATCCCAGCAGCTGAGTCCGTATCCGTCTTCAAGAATCAGCTAAAAACACATCTCTTCCATCTTTATTTCACCTTCTAACTCTAGCACTCTCTATTATAATTCTATTTTTATCTATCAGTCTTTTATTTTAAAAAGACCCACACACACTTGACCCTCTATCCATTGCATATATTTATTCTAGAACTGCTAGCTTTTCTTGAAAAACTAACACTAGCTTTCATTTTCCTATTTTGTTTACTCGTTTCTTAAAAATATATTGTTTTTTACTAGTCATAGTACTTGCATGTTGTTGCTCTTTTGTGGGTTTTGATTGCTTCTATTGTCCTCATTTGTTACTCGCTTTGGATAAAAGTGTCTGCTAAATCACTAAAAGCAAAGAAAAGTAAAAGCAGTATATTTTGTATAGAATGTGTCACGGTCATTTGCTTAATTTTAATTTAACACACATTCTGTAATAATCCATCAGAAATTAAATTCCCAAATAATCCAAAATGACCCATGCATTTAGTGGTCATGTCTTAAAGGCACAGTACATAAAATGATCCACATGAGTGTGATCCACCTTAAACATACCTGTCTGTCAGACATTCAGTCTGATGATGATGATGATGATGATGATCAGCCGATTCTTTGAGCTGAATCGGTCACACTGAGCTCGTACAGATCCAGAGACTTCTTCATATCCAGAGCGCTGCTGTTCTGTGTGAAAGATTTCATTATGTCCGGCTGAATGATCGATACGCGTGACTGACCGTGAGAAAACACATTCACTGAACATCCTCTACAATCAAACAAGCAGCTCACAGAAACTCCTCAAAACTATACTGACCACAGAAGATGTGACAGCAAAAACCACCGAGACAACAATCAGGGAAGTGTGCATCAGATTTATTTATTTGATGTCTTCACTGGTTCATTTTGAATGGCTCTGCAATGTGACAAATTCAATTTGAAATGTACATGAAATTAATATTTACTATGATCTCAAATATAATTAGATATGGAGTATGACACATCAACTACCCATCAATGAAAAGATTCCTGTTTCTGGAGGAAAATCTCCGGTAACACTTTATTTTAAGCTGTCATAATACAGAGTAAATACATAGTTAAATACGTAGGAGTAGCTGTTGTACTTACATGAAACTAAATGTATTTACCGTGTAACTAAGTTATGTGACAGATTGTAATTAATGGTGTGGGGGATATTTTCTTGGCATACTTTAGTACCAAATAAGCATCGTTTAAACGCTACCTGAGTATTGTTGTTGATCATGTCCATCCCTTTATGACTACAGTGTACCATCTTCTGATGTACTTCCAGCAGGATAATGCATCAAAGCTCAAATCATCTCAGACTGGTTTCTCAAATCATCTCAGACTGGTTTCTTGAACATGACAATGAGTTCACTTTACTCAAACGGCCTCCACAGTCCCCAGATCTCAATCCAATAGAGCAGCTTTGGGATGTGGAGGAACGAGAGATTCACATCATGGATGTGCAGACGACGAATCTACAGCAACTGTGTGATGCTATCATGACAATATGACCAAAATCTCTGAGCAATGTTTCCAGCACCTTGTTGAATCTGTGCCACGAAGAATTAAGACAGTTATGAAGGTAAAAATGGGTCCAACGCGGTACTAGTAAGGTGTACCTAATAAAGTGACCAGTGAGTGTATACATACTTTACAAATGACGAGGCCTTCAACAAAAACATCTGAAGTGAAATGAGGAAATGCTTAGGCCTACTTATAACTCTACACGACACATTTGAATTAGTAAATTCTTCCTGTGATTTACAAGCACATCAAACATGATGGAAATGATGTAAAGACACAAAAGATAACATAATGTTGTGCATCTGTTTCATGTGTCACCAAAGTGCATCTCTGCCCTGCTCAAATACAACAGATAAGAAATATTATGATTCTCCAAAAACAAAAGCTTTATTCATACAAACTTATTTCAGTCAACACACTCTATTACTACAAAGTAAGTGTGAAACACACATGACACGATGATGCGCTGTCTCTCAGTATCTGCTTGACATGATTGGGCATGGATTGTGCTATAAATGTTGTATCTGTGGCTAAAACAAGATGTTCATACACTGAGTAGTTGGTGCTCTGATGTAATCATATTTTTGATGCTTATAATTAAATGGTGGTGAGTGTAGCGATGGCTCAATACCATAATTTTGGCTTCGGTACGATACCAGAATGTAGTACCTCGGTATCGATACTAAATCGGTATCGATACCATAATCTTGGTTAACGTTAGGTATGTGTTTAATGCATAATGTTAACATACTAAACATATATTAGTAGCTTACATTTATAATTTATAAATAATGATTGACCTACATTTATAAGTGCTATAATAATGTCAATGCTGTTAATTAATAATAACAAATGTTTCTTTAAAGTGTTATTCTAACAGTCATAGTAGGGGGGGGGTGATATGGCAAAAATATCATATCACTATTTATTAGAAATATCACAATTTCACGATTCTTTGTCATGTTGGTTTTACTATTGTGTCTGATCAGTGCAGCCAAAATTATTTCCCTATTACAAAGACAAATCCTTTCAAGATTACAAAATATAAAAAAGGTATGGTGGATATTTAGACCAAAGTGGGGTAAGATTAAAATCTGTCATTATTGTATCTTTGTTATTAAAAATACGAACAAATATACACATTACAAATACACATAACATACAAATAAAACAAACGGTGCTTTATTTTAAGATATAGCATATTTAGCAGAGCATTAAATAAGCTGAATGAACAAATATAAAACACTATATAGATTGATTCCTATTAAAGCAGCTGTATTATTTGTTCTGTCAAAAGTAGCGGGTTATTTTTTCTTTGTGTTTTGTAGTGTTAGCATTAAATTATACCATCATTTACTCACTTGAGTTTAGTTTTAACCCTGAGTGAGTTTCTTTCTTCTGCTGAACATAAATGATATTTTGAAGAAGGTGTAAAACCACACAGTTTCTGGTCCTCAGTGACTTACACAGTATTTTATTATTTCTATCAAAGTCAAAGTGGACAAGCAACTGTTTGGTTTCCACCTTCTTCAAAATACCTTGTTTTGTGTTCAGCACAAGAAAGAATTTAATATAGGTTTGGGACAACATGTGAGTGAGTAAATATAATGACAGAAATATAATTTTAGGGTGAACTATCCCTTTAATGACAGTCGGCTGCATGTTTAGTACTGTCCCTTTAAGACCTGCGCGTTTCTAATACACGCGCGCACCCGTTTGTCTCGGCTGTTTACTTTCCTGTTAGACATAACCAACTGAGTATATACACAAACCGTGTGTTATGGCAGTATTGGCTCACAAGATAACTTGGTTCAGTTATCAGGCGCTGTTAGACAGGCTTTTCCGTGCACGCGCTTCAGGTGTAACGTTACGGGCTCAGAAAAAGTGCACGTCTGACCACCAATGAAACATTTAACCGGGAAGCCTTTAAAACACGCAAAAAAGTTGTGGATAAAACTTACAATTATGCATTTATGATGCACTTACTAACCTGTCGAACTCTAACGTTCTTCTGAAAAGATCAGGATGAGCAAGTGACAAATGCTGAGCCAGATTGGATGTGTTGCCTCCTGTGGTCAGTTCGTTCACCTTTATGATCTGTTTTGTATGCGAAGTAATGCCATATTTCACTTCTAATGTTCTCTTCATTCGTTTGTTTCGGGCGCGTTAATAGTTTAATCTGATTGATCCATGTGTTGTTCACTTGTTCTGGTGTCACATTTACCGGATGCGCAGCGATGTGAGAAGCAAAATTATGATATCGTACCGTTTGAAATATAATAAATACCGGTAATTTTACAGCAGCGGTATACCGCGCATCCCTAGGTGAGTGTCATCATGTATGAATTCAGAATGGCTCTCGGGGACTTTGATGTCATACACAGACCATTCTGTGCAGCGCTGCTTAAAGTCGAACGCACCTAATGGCATGATTGAGAGCAAAAAGTCAATAAAAGTCGCAGCAACAATAACAAAGTAGCTAAATTTGACAACAAAATCCCTAAATTGGCCACACTGGTCCTGACCAAGCTTCAATATGTGAAGTTTGAGTTTGAAGTGAGAACATGTTGGATTGGCTCAGCCTCACCTCTCTGCTCTGCTCCTATTGGCTGGAGTGTCTGGACCCGCCCCCTAGGTTTATAATGAGGGGCGGCAGGTGAACGAGACACAGCTACAGCTCCAGCAACTCAACAAGATGGTGAGTGACATCACTTCGTTTCACTGGCTGTCTATTCTATTCTATTCTATTATATTCTATTCTATGTGTTAAAGCTGCTCAGAGTGTTTGTGACACTATTATTAAGAAATAGCATGAAACAATCCAGAATGAGCTAAAGACTTAATTTGATTTACTAATTCACCTGAAAAATAAACCTGTAATTTGGAAATATCAGCACATTTTAATATCATGCTTTCAAGGTAAAGAAAACAGCCACATGACACTTTAAACCTATGCTTTTCCTCACACCTCATCTGCTGTGATGTGCACATCAGTGGGCTTCAAGAGAAGAGATTTCATAAGATTCAACAGCACTCAAACTCGTTTAAAGAGAAACGAGCACGCTCATCTGCATTAGTATATACATATATCACCGCCATCTGAACTGTAAAATAACATCTAGAAATATAAGCATGATGCAAATCAAAATGATATGATGAGTGTCCATTGTTCACACCGTATCTATCTTTCGGGTCTGTGTGTCGTCTCGTGTTAGATCCGTGTTTGCTCACCGGGTCTTTATGACTTTATTATCAGCGGTGTATCATTAACGCTGGGTTTGGCCGCTCAGATAACACATTCTGTCCACCAACTGTTCCTCGTATCGACAGATTCGCAGGTTAAACAGTAATTTAACAGATGCATCATCAATGAAGAATAAAAGACAGACTGTGTCCATGTTATAATGTGATTTCAGGCTGAACATGTGAAAGACCGACCCGCCTGAGTCTGAATCGTTCATGTTTTCCTCCATCTCTCTCAGGTGTTCACCATTAATGACATGAGCTTTAAGGCCGGGATGGAGATGAAGATAACTGGAAAGATTAAACCAGGCTGTGAAGCGTGCGTACATCAACTTTTCAACCTTCAGAAACAATGCTTTTAGTAGCCCTTCAGTATTTTCATACGTATGATATGTTTGTGTGGTACATAAAACATCCCAAATCAGTCAGAAAACCAACTCATAAACAGACAGAAGCAGGTCAGCTTGATAGATAGAGTCGAGTTTTTAAATATACTGTATGTATATAGTTATTTTACCTTCGTTGTACCTTTAGTTTATGTATATAGTTATTTATCATTGAGAAACATGTATCATTTTCTTTTGTTGTTATTTTAATATTGAATCTTTGTTTTTTTAGTTTTAGTATGAATTATTTTAGCACATCAAGTTAAACTTCGATTGCCTTCGAAATCAAACGTAAAGAAATATTGCCTTCGAAACTACCTGAAACAAAATAAGCTCAAAGTGTATTTTTTTATGGTTTTACAAAAAACTAATAATAATTTGCATCTGAACCCTTCATATATAAGAAGATATCAAATGCAAAAGCCTCTAAATGCCGTCTGGAATTTATATTTTTTTATATTTTTTTTTATATATATTTGTGTTCAGTTATTTCACTTTAATTGCATTGATAAAAAAGCTTATTTTCGATTAAAGTGTAGAGTATTTTGCATCTGAACTCTATATATATTGTACAATGGACATGTAGTTAACTGCATATACAGTAGTTTGTATGCAGCTTACAGTGTTATAATGACACTAACAGTGTTAACATCGTGTGCAGTTTAATCAATAAGATTATTAAATATGAATGGTCTTTTAAACCCCAACTGAGCAAACCAAAGGTGGCGACTGTGGCAAGAAACCACGTTTATATATTATGCATGGAAACTGTCCATGCATGTCTCGAACCGTCCGTCTCTCTCTCTGTCCTCAGGTTCTCCATCAACATCGGTCACAACGCCGACTCCATCGCTCTTCACCTCAACCCTCGCTTTAACAACAACGTCATCGTGTGCAACTCCTTACAGGGCAGCTGGGGAGACGAGCATCACGAGCCCTGTTTCCCCTTCCAACAGGGCCAAGAGTTCAAGGTGACCTCTGACCTTTGACCTCATCCACGTCAAACCTCAGTTCGGGCTTTATCTCTGCTCTTTGACCAGTTCTCCAGTGGTTCCTGTATCTGAGTTAGTTACCCATCTTTTGACAGATTACAGTAACTCTTAAAGCGTCACCTTTTGCACATATTAACCACTCAAGCAATAAACCGCCCACCGCTCAGAGGTTTGAGGACGAGTTATGCTGCAATCACTCGCTTACAACAAATTCACATTTATACATGTCTGCGTTAGATCACAAGTGTCATGACGTTTACTATAAATAAGCTAAAGATGTACAATTATGAATTTATCTTGCAAGTCATTTTATCTCACAATTAAACTGGGGGGGGGGGGGGTTAAGAAAGACACGATATAAACTCAGAGTTGCAAGATGAATAGTTGCAATTACCTTTTACATGTTTTATCCCCATGGCAGAATTATGAAAAAACTGAGAATTGTGAGGCATACATTTAGAATTATGACCTTTTATTACAATTCCATTAGCAATTACAAACAACCCCCCCCACCACCATGTAATACAAATGTGCAACTTTTATCTCACAAGCGAGTTTAAATCTCGTAATCCTCTCATTTTCAAAATTCTGAGTTAAAGTCAAAATTCTGAGAAATTAACTCAGAATTATGGAATATAAAATCACATTTTTGCCTTGAAATTGAGAAATATTTTTTTTATTGTGTGGTGGATTTATGAGGAAAAAAAAGTAAGATATAAATTACAAATTCTGACTTTTTTCTCACAATTCGGAGTTTACATCTTAGCCATAAAACTAAAAAATATTTAATCTCACAGATTTGTTTATCTCAATTGCAACTTTATATCTTGTATTTCAGAGTTTTGTCCCCCAACATTGCAAGAAACAA
>CM050419.1:15293805-15301305 GCA_027564155.1 Gymnocypris eckloni scoliostomus
AAGAACCTTTAAAATCCATGTAATCTTTCCATTGCACCAATGGTTCCTTATAGTGGAAAAAGGTTATTAAATGTACTTCACGTGAATAAAAAAGTAGTTCTTTTAAGAATTGATCACTGAAAGCGTCCCGAAATCCTTCTTATGTGGCATCACTGCTATTAGGTGAAGATCTAGATTCAAATATTTCCTGTAAAACCGAGTTCTTGTTTCACTTCTTTACTGGCATTGATGGTTGCATGAAGAACCTTTGACATCCATGGAACTTCTCCAAATGTACTTTATAGTGGAAAAAAGTTATTTCAATAATTCAAATGCTCTTCGAAAATAGCTTTTTACTGAAAAGTCCCAAAAACGGTCCTTCTGTGGAACTGCTGTTATTAGAATGGCCTTATGGCGGAAAACAGACAGAGAAGCTTCTTCAAATATCAACGCACCGAATGAACACGGAGCAACAAGTCCTTCCGTAACAAGTCCTAAACATACCCATGGATTGTGGTCCAACTCAGGATTGTGGTCAAATAAAGCTCCAAACAGACGTTCCTCTGATGTTCTTCTCTGTATCCTTTGCCTTCAGCTCTTCTGTATGCGTCTTCGATTCTGTTGTGTCTGCAGGTTTCTCTCGTGTCCGTCTCTTCTCTCTTTCTCTCAGGTGGGTGTGATGTGCCGTTCAGCGTTTGAGCATTTCTGAACACCCCGGTGCCGTTTCACACCCCCCCGATCATGAGCAGCATTTAATAACCTTCCATTCACACTCACACGTCCACTAATATCCTCCTCCAGCTCACATGAACAATCAAAATCAGACCTCAAACACATGGTTATATCAGTACTTTATTAAAAATCTGCATTATAAACCCTGAGGGATAATAATACTACTACAGGAGAATACAATTCTGTCAAGATTTAATCACTTTCATGTTGAGTCAGAATCTGTTCTTCCAGTTCAGCTCTGCAATCTCATTTATGGCCATGTGTTTTTAAATATTGTGATTGAACGGTCATGTGACACACTAGAACCAATGAGAGTTTAGAGCTGTGGTAGACACATATATCTCATTTACAGAGACATATTTCAGTCTGTTCATTACACAAAACATCATATGAGAGAAAAACCTTAAAATTACAGTGTCTTGCAAAAGTATTCACACCCCTTCTTTTTTTTAAACGTTGTCATGTTGTAAGTAACCTTATGCTATAATGCTTTATTTATTTTTCATTTTAGTATATACATATATATATATACTTGACTTGAAAATAATAATCTGGTTTTTGCCTTGTCATTATGGGATATGGAATACAGATTAATGAAAAAAAATTGCAACATGACAAAAATGAAAGGGTGTGAATATTTTTGCAAGATACATGATGGATAGTTTTATGACACTTATATGGCTTTTTGGTCTATTTTTAGGATAAATGTGGTCGCTATAACCTGTTATTGTATGAAAAAGAGCAGCGTGAACATTCTGCTAAACATCTCCTTTTGTAATCCACAGAAGAACGGAAGTCATAGAGGTTTGGAACAACATCAGGCTGATTAAATGATGACAGGATGATATTTTTAACTGTCTCTTTAATATGTGAATAAAAGGAGGTTTAAAGCTTCCACCTAAAATGTGTTGAAAATGTTGTAATAAATAAGAAAAAGATTTGGAAGCAAACAGTTTGTGGAAAATGCAAACACAATGTTACGGTGAGTTTCAAGATCTAATGACAGAATAATAGCACAGTATACAAACAAATACTTAGTGTAAAACACAAACATCCGAGGCACGTGCTGTGAGATCCGTGGCGGGTCAGCTGCAGAGGTCACGGGTGAAAGGTCAGAGGTCACGCCCATCAGTGTTTGTGTTTGAAGTAGGCCTCCACTGAAAAACACAGCAGCATTCATGTTGTGGTGTTGACACTCGTGTGTGTGTGTGTGTGTGTGTGTGTGTGTGTGTGTGTGTGTGTGTGTGTGTGTGTGTGTGTGTGTGTGTGTGTGTGTGTGTGTGTGTGTGTGTGTGTGTGTGTCTGTGTGTGTGTGTGTGTGTGTGTGTGTGTGTGTGTGTGTGCGTGTGTGTGTGTGTGTGTGTGTGTGTGTGTGTGTGTGTGTGTGTGTGTGTGTGTGTGTGTGCGTCTGTGTGTGTGTGTGTGTGTGTGTGTGTGTGTGTGTGCGTGTGTGTGTGTGTGTGTGTGTGTGTGTGTGTGTGTGTGTGTGTGTGTGTGTGTGTGTGTGTGTGTGTGTGTGTGTGTGTGTGTGTGTGTGTGTGTGTGTGTGTGTGTGTGTGTGTGTTGTGTGTGTGTGTGTGTGTGTGTGTGTGTGTGTGTGTGTGTGTGTGTGTGTGTGTGTGCGCGTGTGTGCGAGTGTGTGTGTGTGTGTGTGTGTGTGTGCGTGTGTGTGTGTGTGTGAGTGCGAGTGTGCATGCATGCGTGCGTGCGTGTGCTGTTACCAGTGTACTCCTGTGGGCTCATGGGAGTGCTGATGATTGCATTGAAATGGCTCATCCACTCCTTTTGCTCCGTATCCGATTCACAGGTGAACAGGAAGCTGCGGTCGGGCGTTTCGATGGTGATGGCGTACTGCCACGCCCCGCTGTAGTGGGTTCCGGCGGGGAGTCCGATCTTGACGCGGTATCCGTTATCTCGGTGTCCCAGGAACACCTGTCCTTTAGCGAACGCATCCTGCCAGACACACAGGAGAAACTCGCTGCAGTTCTCGTTCCTCATTCAGGCTGAATCAGTCGTTCTGCAGGTGCTGTTTGGACAGGAGATTACTATCATAACGTGTTCTGTGGTTTAGAACAGCTCTAGATGTCCTTATACGAGTATTTACTGTAAACGCTTGTTATGGCAAACAGAGGTGAGTTATTTCTTATGGTAACGGACATGAAATGTGTTGTATTGTGTATCATTTTCTCTTTTCTTAATGCAATTTCTTCATTAAACGTTAATTATTTTATGTAAAAGTAATTGACTCAAAATATATCCATCTGATTTTTGCAATCATCAGGTTCAAATGTGAGTGTAAAAGGGAAAGTGTGTCGTTATTTATCTCTAATGATCTTTTGGCTTCACTCGTTGTCTTAAGTACAAATACAGCAAAAATCTCAATTAATATGGTCATAAAAACAGCATACACATTAATAATTGTTTCAAAAAAGATATATTTGATCGACTGCAATTTACTAAAAATATATGTATATATATATGGATTTACAGCCAATGTATCTATATTTCTTTGCTTATTAATTTAGTCATTTATTAACTAAAAAGAAAACAATACATTTGGTTGAATTTAACGTAAGACTTAACTGGTTGACCATATACTATAACAATTTAAAACATCATTAGCAAAATATCTGTTATTGTTTTTTTATTAAGTAACATATTTTACCTATTTTGATTGATCACTTATTAATTTGTATCAAATTTTGATTAGTTTTTTTTTATTAAGTAAAAAATGTATCTATTTTGATTGATCACTTATTAATTTGTATCAAATTTTGATTCGTTTTTTTTTTTTTTTACCTATTTTGATTGATTACTTATTCATTTTTAAATATTAATAACATTTTGATTAGTTGTTTTTTATTAAGTACAATTTTTACCTATTTAGATTGATCACTTATTCATTTTTATTAATTTTAATAACATTTTTATTAGTTGTTTTTTAATTAAGTAACATATATTGACCTATTTTGATAGATCACTTATTAATTTATTAATTTTAATCAAATTTTGATTAGTTGTTTTTTTATTAAGTAACATATTTTGATAGATCACTCATTAATTTATTAATTTTAATCAAATTTTGATTAGTTGTTTTTTTATTAAGTAACATATTTTGATAGATCACTTATTAATTTATTCATTTTAATCAAATTTTGATTTTTTTTTTTTAATTAAGTAACATATTTTGATAGATCACTTATTAATTGATTAATTATAATCAAATGTTGATTAGTTGTTTTTTTATTAAGTAACATATTTTGATTGATCACTTATTAATTTATTAATTATAATCAAATTTTGATTAGTTGTTGTTTTATTAAGTAACATATTTTGATTGATCACTTATTAATTTATTAATTTTAATCAAATTTTGATTAGTTGTTTTTTTATTAAGTAACATATTTTGATTGATCACTTATTAATTTTAATCAAATTTTGATTAGTTGTTTTTTATTAAGTAACATATTTTGATAGATCACTTATTAACTTATTAATTTTAATCAAATTTTGATTAGTTGTTGTTTTATTAAGTAACATATTTTGATTGATCACTTATTAATTTATTAATTTTAATCAAATTTTGATTAGTTGTTTTTTTATTAAGTAACATATTTTGATCACTTATTAATTTTAATCAAATTTTGATTAGTTGTTTTTTTATTAAGTAACATATTTTGATTGATCACTTATTAATTTATTAATTTTAATCAAATTTTGATTAGTTGTTTTTTATTAAGTAACATATTATTTTGATTGATCACTTATTAATTTTTAAATATTAATAACATTTTGATTAGTTGTTTTTTTATTAAGTAACATATTTTGATCACTTATTAATTTTAATCAAATTTTGATTAGTTGTTTTTTTATTAAGTAACATACTTTGATTGATCACTTATTAATTTATTAATTTTAATCAAATTTTGATTAGTTGTTTTTTATTAAGTAACATACTTTGATTGATCACTTATTAATTTATTAATTTTAATCAAATTTTGATTAGTTGTTTTTTATTAAGTAACACATTATTTTGATTGATCACTTATTAATTTATTAATTTTAATAAAATTTTGATTAGTTGTTTTTTATTAAGTAACACATTATTTTGATTGATCACTTATTAATTTATTAATTTTAATAAAATTTTGATTAGTTGTTTTTTTATTAAGTAACATATTTTGATTGATCACTTATTAATTTATTAATTTTAATCAAATTTTGATTAGTTGTTTTTTTATTAAGTAACATACTTTGATTGATCACTTATTAATTTATTAATTTTAATCAAATTTTGATTAGTTGTTTTTATTAAGTAACACATTATTTTGATTGATCACTTATTAATTTATTAATTTTAATCAAATTTTGATTAGTTGTTTTTTATTAAGTAACATATTATTTTGATTGATCACTTATTAATTTTTAAATATTAATAACATTTTGATTAGTTGTAAGTAACATATTTGATTGATCACTTATTAATTTATTAAGCAATTTCTTCATTAAACGTTAATTATTTTATGTAAAGGTAATTGACTCAAAATATATCCATCTGCTTGTTTGCAATCATCAGGTTCAAATGTGAGTGTAAAAGGGAAGTGTGTCGTTATTTATCTCTAATGATCTTTTGGCTTCACTCGTTGTCTTAAGTACAAATACGGCAAAAAAGTATCTCAATTAATATGTTCATGAAAACAGCATGCACATTAATAATTGTTTCAAAAAAGATATATTTGATCGACTGCAATTTACTAAAAATAGATGTATATATATATGGATTTACAGCCAATGTATCTATATTTCTTTGCTTATTAATTTAATCATTTATGAACTAAAAACAAAACAATACATTTGGTTGAATTTAACGTAAGACTTAACTGGTTGACCATATACTATAACAATTTAAAACATCATTAGCTAAATATTTGTTATTGTTTTTTTATTAAGTAACATATTTTTACCTATTTTGATTGATCACTTATTAATGTATTAATTTTAATAAAATTTGTATTAGTTGTTTTTTAATTAAGTAACATATTTTACCTATATTTATTGATCACTTATTAATTTAAATCAAATTTTGATTAGTTGTTTTTTAATTAAGTAACATATTTTGATTGATCACTTATTAATTTATTAATTTTAATCAAATTTTGATTAGTTGTTTTTTATTAAGTAACATATTTTGATTGATCACTTATTAATTTATTAATTTTAATCAAATTTTGATTAGTTGTTTTTTATTAAGTAACATATTATTTTGATTGATCACTTATTAATTTATTAATTTTAATCAAATTTTGATTAGTTGTTTTTTATTAAGTAACATATTTTGATTGATCACTTATTAATTTATTAATTTTAATCAAATTTTGATTAGTTGTTTTTATTAAGTAACATATTTTGATTGATCACTTATTAATTTTAATCAAATGTTGATTAGTTGTTTTTATTAAGTAACATATTTTGATTGATCACTTATTAATTTTAATCAAATGTTGATTAGTTGTTTTTTAATTAAGTAACATATTTTGATTGATCACTTATTAATTTTAATCAAATGTTGATTAGTTGTTTTTTATTAAGTAACACTTTGATTGATCACTTATTCATTTTAATCAAATGTTGATTAGTTGTTTTTTATTAAGTAACACTTTGATTGATCACTTCTTAATTTTAATCAAATGTTGATTAGTTGATCTATTGCTGTATTTGATCAGCTGGTGTGGAAGGTAAAGTCCATTGATTGCTGATGTGTAATCAGCTTGGCTTATTAAGCATGTAAACCCCGGCAGACTGCTGATCTCAGAGCAGCTGCTAACACCACACATCAACAGCTGATCACATGTCCCTCTCGTGGATCTTACCAGAGGATCTTTGAAGTACATGAGCCGCCGGTGATCCAGCGTGAACCAGCGCTTCTTAAAGCCTTCTGTCTGCTGCAGAAACACATCAGACCACAAACACACCTCCTTAATGCACTCTATTCATTATGATGATTTTACTGTCCGTCATTCTCACAATATAAACCGTGCTGGAGGACGAAACGCAGGTTAATATAATGAACGTACATGAGCTCTTATATATAATCACATCTTGATTAATAAAAACAGCCAATCCCACAATATTTAGAAATGTCACAGTGCTCTTTCATGCTGTTGATAGAATCAGTCAAAATATTTTATTTTCATATATTTGTTTTTTGTTGAGAGAGTGAATAGCTATAAGAGTGAATAGCTATAGATTATATTTACACTTTGTTAAAACAGCAGGATTTTCTGAATTATCTGCATCTCAGTATTGCAATACATTATAAAACAGTACGCGATAACTTATTGAGTGTACATTTTTATTTTAATTCAAGTTATTAAATGGATGCCACTTTGTTGGTTCATTAAAGCCCCTCCCTACACCCTAGCCAATACTTCGTTTTCAACTTTTGGATTATTTCCTTAATTTTTATTAAAAATATCTGCTTTTCTGAAATTTGTAAACGGAGAAAAACGGTTGGCCTAAAGGCGGATTCGAACCCGGGTCAAGCGCGTCAAAACTAGTATGAGTTAAACTAGTTAACTAGTCCAGAAACACCTTGGTGGGCGGAGTTAGTGTTAATAGTCTTAGTGTTAATTAGCATTTAGTGTAAACAGACACTCCATTTGTTTTACTAGCGGGTGCTGGACACTATAGTTCATTTATGTATGTGAGTATTGCCATATAAAGTAAAGGGCGACATATCATGCTCCAAAAATCCTCATACAATGGGCTACCAGTAAAACTGATAAAAAA
>CM050419.1:15306305-15321305 GCA_027564155.1 Gymnocypris eckloni scoliostomus
TTAAACTGGAAATATAAAAATAAATGAATAATATGAATATAAATGATTGTGTAACAAGTGAAACATACCGTAAGTGACAGTTATCATTAACTAAAACTGAAGCAATTAAAAACACTGAAATAAAATATAAACATTAGATGAAAACTTCAACTAACAGAAGTTTAGAAACATTTCCATGGTAACAAACTGAAATAAGTTTAAGCTGAAGAAATGAAATTACTAAAACTGAAATAAAAATTATGATATTTAAAAATTAAACGCTAATATAAAAACATAAAAATATATATTTTAGTAAATGAGAACTAGAAATATAGGAGGGGAAGCTAATTCTTAATATGAATAAATAGATATAATCTTAAATCTAGTGTGATAATACTTCCTTGGCACAGAGATATCCAGTTTACTAAGAAACTCAGAGACAGATCTTTGTTCGATCAGTTAATGAACTCGATTAAGTGGCCTGAAGTTGAAGTGACCCTGATCTCACCCTAAACAGAGCATGGAAGAGCCTGATATGATGATATTCATAAGCAGCAGTGTGTTAATGTGATGTGTTGCAGTGGAAACTCACTGGCAGTCTCTGTGTGTGGGTTTGTAGAAGTAAACTGGAAGAGCAGCTTCATACACGGCGTTCATGGAGTCATTCCCTCGCTCAGACATGAACTACAAACACAGACAGCAGCAAAGATTTACATGTTTACAGCTGGAACTGAACTCTCACGCGGTTTTAATGCAGCGTGTTTCTGTGCAGTTCATAGTGAACACATAGTGAACACAAAACCAGAGTTATGCATCATCTGAAAGCTGAATAAATAATATTTCCATTGATGTATGGTTCGGACAATATTTGTAAATCTGGAATCTGAGGGTGCAAAGAAATCTAAATATTGAGAAAATCATCTTTAAAGTTGTTCAAATGAAGTTCTTAGCAATGCATATTACTAGTCAAAAATAAGTTTTGATATATTTATGGTAGTAAATGTACAAAATATCTTCATGCAACATTATCTTTACTTAATATATGATTTTTGGCATGAAATAGAAATGTATAGTTTTGATCCATACGATGTATTTTTGGATATTCCTACAAATATAACTGTGCTGCTTATGAGTGCTTCTGTGCTGCAGGGACACATGTAAAGCTCCAGAGATAAATAACATGAGCACCATAAATATATCATAAAGGTTCATGACTCATATGCAGTGATCTACCGATATTGATTTTATATAACCGATATCGATACCAATTATTTGTGTTTATGTGCCCGATAACCGATATGCAGAACCGATATTTATTTGCTGTTATAAAGTAAATAAATGACCGAGTTCACTTTGGTTTTTCCTTTTTTTAAGTGTTGAAAATCAGTAGTCTTTCATGTTAAATGTAATCTTCATATTACAACAATAAAAACATTTTATTTATAAAAAGCATCAGCAGCAATAAAACTAATGTTAACAATAAGCAAAATAAATGTAGACTGTCTAATGTTTTCAAATGGGAAAATAAATAAAAGACAGGAGTCATATATAACTTCAGTTTTAGTAGGTTTATAGGATGTTTAACAGGCCTTTAGAGTCTAGAATAATTAACTGGATAATGTTAATTCACTGAATATTATTCTCTGGAACATTGGAATATAACAAACACATCATCGTATTTTATTGCATTTCTCAACTGGAATGTTATATCAGAATTATTAATAATGTTTTTGTCCGTCTAGATTATGAAAACTGATGACAGAGTGGTTTATTTATGCATTTACACAGAACTATATTCAAACTGTGATCGCTCGCGGAGATAATAAATAATACTTTTCTATAGAGTTTATTTATTTATGTTTATTAGCAAAATAATGGTTACATAGTAAATATTACTACAATTTAGGGTGTTTTAAACAAGTGCATCTTGTTAAAAGTTACATGCGGTGGCGATTCTCAAAACAACCATTTGTTGGCCTTTATCTGTAAATCTGATAATACAAAACCGATATCCGATTATGGTAAAATGCTTAAATATCGGGGGGAAATATCGGTAAATCGATATATAGGTCGATCTCTACTCATACGCACTATATTCTTCAGATATCATGTGACGAATTGTTGACTGAAAATGAAGTTTTGAATGAAGTTCAGCTCGACAGTCACAGAAACTATAATTCAATTCAAGTGTATTTGTATAGATCTACAATAGTATTGCACTAAGTGCAAATAACCCGCCTTGTTGGCAGAGGCTATTTACATTAACTCCGCCCACCGACGTGTGATTGGGCGACTCAACGTTACTGAAGACTATTGGCGCAGGTCGTAAAGCGTTTGTTGTACTCTTTTCAACCCGGGTTCGAATCCACCTTTTGGACAACTTTTTTCTCCCTTTTAAAATCTCATATCACATCAGAAAGGCATTTATTTTCAATAAAAATTAAGGAAATAATCAAAAATTTGAAAATAAATTATTAGTTATGGTTAGTATAGGTGTAGGGAGGGCTTTATTGTCCCAATAAGGTGGCATCCGTTTAATAAATTGAATTAAAATCAAAATTTACCCTCTATAAGTTATTATTCCATACTTTTTTATAATGTACTACAATACTGAGCTGCATATAATGCATATAACTTATTTGAACTGTTGCCGTCTGGGAAACGGTACAGGTCTGTCAAAACACGTACCACAAGATTCATGAATAGCTTTTACCCTAAAGCTATAACCATACTGAACACTGAACTGAGAATACATTCTTGACACGCAAGAATCATGTGCAGTTATATTGAGCATAGAGCACTTATTTCACTCAGCATGCTGGAAAATTATGATTAATATTAGCTGGATACGTTGGCATATTTATAATTTCGTTGTATGTAAGTACAATGACAATAAACAATCTGAATCTGAATCTGAACTGAGGTGCAAATAATTGCCAACAAGTAGTAAATATAGCATAAAATCCTGCTATTTTAACATAATATAAATAGAATCCATCGTTATTTGCACTTAGTGTAAATAGCATCTAATTGAATAAAATAAAACACTTTAACTTCAAAATATATTTTAAAAAATTGGTAAGATTATTAAATGTGATAATAGTATTAAAACATTTTATATAAAGCGAATTACTCAAATTAAAAGTGCAAATAAAAATATTAAAATATTTGAAAAAAAAATGTGAATGTTAGAAAACCACATAATAAACCTACCAAAGCAAACGACAAATATGCAATAATAAATACACTATAAAAACCTAATTTATAAAATCACCGGTCAAACTTTATTCTAAATTTCAATGCTCGTGATTAACAAACCATTAACAATGACTTTTGCCTCCACGAACCCCTAATTAGCAGCGTATTAATAGTTAGTAAGGTAGTTGTTGGGTTTAGGTACTGGGTAGGATTAGTGATGTAGAATATGATCATGCAGAATATCTGCTTTAAAGTACTGATATAAATGAAGGCATACTAATAAACAACTATTTGATTCTGAGAACTGGTCTCCATACTAAAGTGTTACCAAATAATTAATATAATAGTATATAAATAATACAAAATAACACTGATACATGTTTGAAGCAGCATGAAGAAGGGTCAGAGTGTGATTATTTCCTGAATATAAATATTAAAATGCCTTTTCCAATATTACATTTTGTGCCGTGTGTCTTTCTGCAAAGTTGTGAAGCCGATGAAATGAAGCTATTGGGCCTCATTCATGAAGCATTCGTAAATACAGAAGTCAATTCTGAGTAATTTGTGCTAAAACAGGCCTTCCTGAAAAATATCCCCGCTTATGATTATAGCAATGCAAATGTCGTTTCCAGGAATGCGGTGGAATATTCTGGTCTACTTTCTCAAGTTTGGCTCCATAAATGCAAAAAAGACTAATAGGCTATATGGCTAACAATAAATATTCAATAACTTTTTAGCCACCTGAAAAATGTCAGGTGCTTTTCTGAAAACGGCCAGATGGTGGCGCTTGAGAACGCTTTGGTGGCGTAAAAAGCGTTTTTCCCATAGACTGAATTTTTTTCCCAGCTGTCGATTGGTTGCTATGAAGTGGAATATCCACGGTAGTAACGTATTACTAGTATCTCATTTTGAAGAATATTACGCAACATAAAAAAGCAGAAACCAGTAATATTAACTTCTCTGTTGTTGTTCTGTTGTTGTAGAAGTAAGATGATTGGTCGGTGTGGTATTTGTCCCGCCCCTTCCTCCATTGATTGGGCGGCTGGGTAAAAAGTAACAGTGACAAGCACTGTGTTCTACCCATAGACTGTAAAAAAACATGGACGTAGTGTTCGAGACGTCACCCGTAGGTTTCTGAAAAGCTTTTTGAAGCTCAAAGTGGACCGTCGCCATCTTGGCTGCACGTCACACCTGTATAATCGAAAGTGGGCAAGATGTGGGTGGAGCTGGTTGCTGAAACCACGCCCACCAAGCACGACAGTGGTGACGGCAGCGGCAATCCACCTGTCACTCAAGTGGCCACGCCCTTAATTATGCAGAACTTTAAGGATTAATATAATTTAAATGGATGAGTTATAAAAAAATTCACCCCCTTACAGTTGTCATGAAGGGCAACATTAGCTATATAGATCAAAATCATTTTTTGCACAAGGCTGTAAACATGTTGTTTTCTGCTGTAAAGTGGCTTCACGAGAGACAGCGGGAGGTTGACGCTTGGTTCTACCCAAAGCTAAATGGTGTATCAACTCTGAGCTACAAAAATTTAAATTAAAATTAAAATGATAATGGCAGTGCATCCAAATTCAATGTCATCAGTTTGCCAAAAAAACAGGTTTTATACCCATTTACACAGGGAGCAGGTGTACATTTCTTTCTTAGCATCTGATGTTTTAAAAATACAAATATTTTTTTGAATCCAAAAAATTTATGTCAGAACGAAAAATTAGTTCAGCTCGTGTTTCATGAATGAGACCCATTGTCTATAAAAAAAGAGTCGCCTCACAATCGCCTAAACGAGTCGTTAGGAATTTGAATCATATTCTGTTACGGCTGCACGTCACGAAGTAATACATTTGCATAACGTCCAACCAATCACAAAGGACTGGGCCAGCTGACCAATCACAGCAGTGAAAGGCGGGGTTTAGAGAGACCGATTCTTCGCACGAGTCGTTTAGGAATCATTTAGAAATGAGCTAATAAGAAACTAAAGCTACTTTTTGAGAAAACTAAACTGTTTTTGACCTTGCATGCATGTAAACCTGTTTCATGACACTCATAAAACAATATCAGCAACCTTAAAAATGTCATTTTTAATGAGCACCTGAACTTCTGAATCCTCCCAGCGTGAGAGTGAGAGCGATTTGACTTTTCCGAGGGTGGGAATACTGCGATGGATCCCGGAGCATCCCAGACAGACGAAGACGCCGAGAGAACAGGAGCCACATTCTGGATCTGAGAGAGAGAAATAATCAATAAAACAGCTATTAATATGGATATTAGCAGTGTTGGGAAGGTTACAAGTAGTGTAACTATTTCAAGTACTTTATTAAAGTAATGTAACTGATTACATTTGAGTATTTTTGATTACTTCTAAAAGTTCATTTCTAAATGTCTTACTTGTTTTAATCATTTTCAAACATTTAAACCAGGCCGGGTTAACCTTACATTAGAACTCAACACTGATGCCAATTATCCTTAATTACATTTTAAAGCACAGCCACCACAAATCAGTCTTTCACACCTCATTTTACTTTGAGGTCATCATATGGTTAAATGCCGATTTAAAATCATAAGATGATTAATAAATACTGTTTTTGAAATCAAATATTTGCACAGCTATGACAAGAAACACTGGCATCTAACAATGGCTTGGAAAATATAGTTAACCTTAAAAAATAAAGCATACACATAAAACCATGCATGAGTCCTAAACTCCTGAAACATTAGTGTCTCATATTTTACAGAAGTCAATGCAATTTGGGAAATAAATCAATCAAATATATTTATGTGTGAAAATATTCAAATGTAACCCCCTTTTTAATCATTGACATGTTCATAAGTAACTGCAACAGTTACATTTATTTTGTAATTAAATGACGTAACTCTGTTACATGTAATTAGGTATTCCCCAACACTGGATATTAGATATTAACACAAGAGGTGTCAGCATTCAGTCTGGCTCTTCTAGTCTGACACACACAACAGTAAAGATGTAATTGACAGGTTTTCCTGGATAAATGCTGTAAACGCAGTACACTCACACTCACACGCACACACACACACGCACACACGCGCACACACACACACACACACACACACACACACACACACACACACACGCACACAGACGCACACACACATACACACACACACACACACGCACACACACACACACACACTACACGCACACACATGTTGGGTTTCCATGTTTTATGGGGACTTTCCATAGACGTAATGGTTTTATACTGTACAAACTGTATATTCTATCCTTACACTGCCCCTATCCCTAAACCTAACCATCACAGGAGACATTCTGCAATTTTACATTTTCAAAAACATCACTTAGTCTGATTTATAAGCTGGTTTCCTCATGGGGACCAAAAATGTCCCCACACGGACAAGGATTTTGGATATTGCCATCGTTGTGGGGACATTTTGTCCCCATAACGTAGGGTATACCTGAACCACGCACACGCACACGCACACACACACACACACTCTCACACACACACACACACACACACACACACTCACACACACACACGCTCTCTCACACTCTCTCACACACACACACACACACACACACACTCATATATAAACATATTTCAATATCTATCCGTACAAGTACGATGTGTGTCCCATTCAAAAACTGCTCTTGAGAAATGTTTTATTGCCCCCCACACTGTTAGATGACATGTACACCCCTGGACACACATCAGAAAGCAGTGAGAAGCCCTGAAGCTAAACACAAACATGTAAAGAAGCATTAACATCGGCCTCAAGCTACAGAAACACAGCGAGGACATTCCTGCATTACCTGAACTCGAAACACATTACAGAGAAGATATGAGATCAAACAATAACACTTCTGCACAGTAGGGTTTCAAAAGCCCATGTTCTGTACAAATACTTCATATGTTAATGGTAAACATATAAGTATGTCAGTTTTTGATGGGAGGAGGAAGCGTGCCGAGTGTGTCGAGCTGGGTAATATATTGATTTACTATATTTAATGAATTGATTGATTCTCCCTAATTCCTCTTTGAAGTGTTCCTTTCTAAAATATCCTCCGGCTTATATACACTCAGAAAGTCTTGAGTTGTGTGGATATTCACACAGAGATCAGTCATTAGTCAGCTTTTGACCTCTGGATTTACAAAAAGAGTTTCAATTCTGAAGAAAACATTCATTTTTATTTGAATTATCACTCAGTCGGTAATTGTACCATTTATTACGAAGCAGTTTGTCTTTCAAATACATCAACACGTATCCATCTCAGTCCTAATCACTGAAATCAAAATTCAGTATTATAGTGTAACAATGACAACATAAGTGTTCCTGTGGCTCAGTGGTAGAGCATTGCTTAAGCAGCGCAAAGGTTGTGGGTTCGATTCCCAGGGAAATAGGATACACTATTTCTTAACAACGACAACAACAAAAATTAAAATTCTGAAAAAGTATATATGTTTCAGGTGTAGTATAAGTAGGCGAGTTGGGACACCGCTTTGGTCTTGCATGCCTGGAGGTATTACAAATGTGGCCGCCGAGTGAACAGACTTTGCTCGAAAAGGACTTTGGCTGAAAACGCCATGATAGAACGTCTCTTTCTGTATTTCTTCATGTGTTAAAGAGGACAATGTGGAGAAACACACTTCCTGTTTCTTCATGTCTCTTCGACCGCTCCCACATCCCCGTCTCTCTCTCTCTCTCTAGAAATATGTAGAAATCACACACAGCCACACCTTCAGTCTATATATATATACCGTCTCCAGCAGCAGCTCCTGCCCAGACAAACTCAATCCTGAGCTCTGGAACCACTGCTGAAAAAACTATAGAACCCTGCCCAAAACACAATAGAAATGTAATGGATTTAATGGTTAGAATTGGTTTTAATGGAAACTATAATGGTGTCTGCTGGTATGTGATGGATTCTATTGGTGACATGTTAAATCTTATTGGGAAAATGCCCAAAACACAATAGAAATGTAATGGATTTAATGGTTATAATTGGTTTTAATGGAAACTATAATGGTGTCTACTGGTATGTGATGGATTCTATTGGTGGTATGTTAAATCTTATTGGGAAAATGCCCAAAACACAATAGAAATTTAATGGATTTAATGGTTATAATTGGTTTTAATGGAAACTATAATGGTGTCTACTGGTATGTGATGGATTCTATTGGTGGGATGTTGAATCTTATTGGGAAAATGCCCAAAACACAATAGAAATGTAATGGATTTAATGGTTATAATTGGTTTTAATGGAAACTATAATGGTGTCTACTGGTATGTGATGGATTCTATTGGTGGTATGTTAAATCTTATTGGGAAAATGCCCAAAACACAATAGAAATATAATGGATTTAATGGTTATAATTGGTTTTAATGGAAACTATAATGGTGTCTGCTGGTATGTGATGGATTCTATTGGTGGTATGTTAAATCTTATTGGGAAAATGCCCAAAACACAATAGAAATATAATGGATTTAATGGTTATAATTGGTTTTAATGGAAACTATAATGGCAGGGCTCTAGACTAACTTTTTGCACTGGGTGCACTGGTGCGCCTAACTTTTTCTTAGGTGCACTGGCACAAAGTTAGGTGCACCCAAATTTTATATAGGCAATATTGACTAGTAAACCACTAACTAACAATCTGGTCAACATAAAGTTCTTTATTTGAAGCACAATTCTACAAGAAAGGTAACTTACTGAAAAAGTGTTGGTGCTTAAAGTGCTTCACTGAGCAGAGATTTAAACTTAAAACATCTCAAGATAAATAAAATCTAAATTAAGTGTTTTAAGGGCGTCAAACTGAACATCTCATGGCTCAATGTCTTATGGACTATCCTCCATTGCAGTTACATGCCCCTCGGATGGCCAACTCCTGTAGTTTGGTCTTCTTGATCTTTGGCCTCGGCTAAACCAGCTGACCACACTCTCTCTAGCATCAACATCTTCCAGACTTGACCCCTCTACACTGATTCTTATCAGATCTTCCACTGTGTCTGAACGAAGGGATGCTCTAGTGCCCCCTCTACACTGAGTCTTATCAGATCTTCCACTGTGTCTGAACGAAGGGATGCTCTAGTGCAGTGCTTCTCAAACCCCCTTAAACCCATAAAACAATCCTGCGCATCCCACCACAGACTACCAAAGAATTGCACTAAACATAATGAAAAAAAAGTATTTACAGTTTTTATAACCAATTCTTACTATGCAAAAGAAGTATACTTAGGCCTTTAGTGTTATGTTAGAAGCATTTTTATACTCATACCTTTTCTTGATTTAATATTTTGAATTTTTTAGCTTTATTTTCATTTAAATGTTTAGTTTTGAAATGTTGTATGCATTTGTCATGTTTATTTCATGTCTTTATCTTCTTAAATGTGTGTATATAATATGTATAGTTTTAACTTTTAATTTTAGTTACTTTTTCTTATTTGTAAGCCGCTTTGGATAAAAAGCGTCTGCTAAATGACTAAAAAGTAAAGAAAAAATAACTGTTCTGTTCTGTATTTTAATTAGGGATGGGTATCGTTAAGGTTTTAACGGCATTACTACTCTTATCGATACTGCTTATCGGTCCGGTACTTTAACGGTATTCTTATCAGTACTTTTTGTTATTTATATATATACATACATACATACATACACATATATGTATGAAATATATATTTCTATGATAGATTAGCAGCTTAATTAACATGGCTTTATATTCTGAAATGTTAAATAAATATTTCATTAAATAAATATAAAACATAAATTTGTAAATGCACATGTGTGCAGGCATTTTTAGTGTTTTATATACATAAGATAAGATAGAGTAAGAACATGAACAAAGAAACAAAGTTAAATAAACTGACAAATATACCATTTGTCATACCATAAAACAAATGTAAAAAAAAAAAAACAGTGCTTTCAGTAGCTTTTTTATCTATGATGGTCTACTAACATTAATGTTCAGGTAAGTAATAGCTACAAAATAAATCTAAAAGTGATCAAATATAAATGAACACTAGTTTTCACTGTATATATTGATAGATTAATGCTTATTAAAGCTATTACTTTATTCAGATTAAGAGCTGTGAGTGTTTTTGTCTTTGTATTTTGTTCTTTGATTAACATTGAAGAAGCTCCAATCTGTCACTGAGACAAAATATTGACACACACACTTTTCTCCCAACTGTTCTCGTTCACTTTAAGATATAAACTGTGTTTTAAGTGAATACTCTCCAAGCCGTCCGTTTTTACATGCTTTGTGTGTATTTGATCGTTTGGACGCGCCCGAAGCTCAAAGTGTACTTTGCTTGTCTGTTTTGGAGCGCGCCGCGCACGCACACACACACACGCGCGCGCAAACACACACACACACGCACACACACACACACACACACACTTCAGCCTGAGGAACAGCGTCTCTCGTGTGGATTGTACTTTCAACGTTTTATTATCAAACATGTCCAGCAATTTAGTAACTGTAAAGACGGCGTTTTACAACAATCGACAGACGATTGATCTGATTCTGACGTTAAGTTTTGGTCAGGGAGGAACGAATGCGCGCCGCTGTGAAGAGGAGGAAGTTATGCTAGAAAAAAACACGGCTATAATCTTTAGAAGCTAAAAAAAACATTAAATAAACTCAGTTTAATATAACAGCCACAGGCCTAAAGTGTAAGCATGTTTTAATGGTTAGTTCTCTTCTATCATAAACAGGGCTTTCATGTTGCGCGTGCTTAAACTCATCCACGTGAGCGCGATCTGAATTGGGAATAGCAAAAATGCATCATAGACAAGAGTTTGAATATTATTGCATATAAAAACAGCTGGTGACTCTGGCGGGATAGAATTTGCAAGATAATGTGTATATATATATATATATAGCAATAATAAATGTATGTGTGTTTTCTTAATTTCTCCAGTACCGATAACAGAACCGTTAACATCAGAGCTTATCGATACTCCGGTCTTTTATAATTTAGCCCCGAGACCGATTAAATACCGGGTTTCGGTACCCATCCCTAATTTTAATGCAGCCAAATTCTCAATAAAACTGTTTTACTTTATATATTTGACTGTTTATGTTGTCAGTCAACAGGATAAATATGAAATAATGACTGAAACACGTCCCTTTAAGAATTCATAACCAGCTCTCCCTTCCAAGAAGCTAGTCTGCACAAAAATACTAATTTATAATTTTATTGAGCCGTTGTCTTATGAAATCAAATAATACACAATATAAGACAAGACAATTCCTGTGCTGTGATTTCTTCTATATTTGCATGTACATTTAGAGAAGCAATAATACCTGTTTTAACTGAACGGGCTCCTCTCAGACGCTCGCTGAACAGAGCAGATGCAGAGAAAGCGCGCTGATCACAGAGACACTCTGAGAGACTCGATTTGTCACTAGTTGCTTTTTTTGGAAAACAAAATGTTGCTATGGGGGTCTACAAAGGCGCTAAATGTCGCTAAGTTGGCAACACTGCACGCATCTTTACTACTCACCTCTTTCTCTCTGTCTGACTGCAGCAGCACGTGACGCATTTGTCAACGCACACACACATACAGGAATATCTGGACCACGGCCAATCAGAGGGGGTCCGCCTTCACTAGCTCTGATTGGTTTAGACCACGATATAAGCCTAACGGTGGTGTCTTTTGTTGAACCACAGAGTTTCTGAGTCGCGGATACTTTTTTTTCTTTTCTCGAATGGCTGGACGCACCAGTGCGCCCTGGGATTTTTGTTAGTCGCACCCGAGAGAAATTGGTCGCACTCTAGAGCCCTGAATGGTGTCTGCTGGTATGAGATGGATTCTATTCAAGGGCATAACCATGGTATAGATATTGGGGGGGTCCAAATGTGAGCCCTCCCCCAGATATTTTTTTTTAAGTTCAGTCGCAGGTCAGATCATAAAAAAAAACAGGCCAGGCCATCAGAACTCCTTGGTCTGTGACTCCAGCAGTTCATTATTCAGCCTATTTTCAGGGTATCATGCTAGCTACCTAGCTATAATACTGAGCCATTTAAACGTGATATTTTTTCACATTTATTCAAAAATTGCCGTGGTATTTTTGACCATGGCACTACTTTTTAGGTGTCTACTTGCTTACCGTCTGAAAAAAAAGGCGAATGTCCGCCTGTTCGTCCTGCTTCTTTCTTTTAGCTCCTACCTTCATTTCATTTAAGCACCAGTGACAGTCGGACTGAGCGGTTTTTTCAAACGATGCCATGAGCGCGTTCTACGGCTCAACCAAGTGTACAATCGAGGGGTGGTCACACAGTTTTGTTTCCTTGTTTTTCCTAAATTGAAAGTAAATCGGAAATAACAACAGATCCACTAGGCTACAACCAGGCCATAAAAGGAGGGCATATCATTTGTCACATATTACAATATAATAGGCCTATTATTGGGGGGGACAGATTGGTATTTTTCCAATATTGGGGGGGCACGTCCCCCCCAAAGTATATGGTGGTTACGCCCATGATTCTATTGGTGGGATGTTAAATCTTATTGGGAAAATGCCCAAAACACAATAGAAATGTAATGGATTTAATGGTTATAATTGGTTTTAATGGAAACTATAATGGTGTCTGCTGGTATGTGATGGATTCTATTGGTGGGATGTTAAATCTTATTGGGAAAATGCCCAAAACACAATAGAAATGTAATGGATTTAATGGTTATAATTGGTTTTAATGGAAACTATAATGATGTCTACTGGTATGTGATGGATTCCATTGGTGGTATGTTAAATCCAATTGGAAAAATGCCCAAAACACAATAGAAATATAATGGATTTAATGGTTATAATGCAAACTATAATGGTGTCTACTGGTATGTGATGGATTATATTGGTGGGATGTTAAATCTTATTGGGAAAATGCCCAAAACATAATAGAAATGTAATGGATTTAATGGTTAGAATTGGTTTTAATGGAAACTATAATGGTGTCTACTGGTATGTGATGGATTCTATTGGTGGGATGTTAAATCTTATTGGGAAAATGCCCAAAACACAATAGAATTGTAATGGATTGAATGGTTATAATTGGTTTTAATGGAAACTATAATGGTGTCTGCTGGTATGTGATGGATTCTATTGGTGGGATGTTAAATCTTATTGGGAAAATGCCCAAAACACAATAGAAATGTAATGGATTTAATGGTTAGAATTGGTTTTAATGGAAACTATAATGGTGTCTGCTGGTATGTGATGGATTCTATTGGTGGGATGTTAAATCTTATTGGAATAAATGCCCAAAACACACTACAAAAGGAATTTTGTAATTGTTTTACTGGAAAAAGCTAATGGTTTATAATGGAAACCATTAGAATTTCTGTGATGGTTTCTATTGGGCTTCTGTTGGTATTCTGTTGTAGAGTTACTGAAATCAAACCCTGCCTTACATGAGTTACACACATACCATGCGTATAAATACAAACAGAAAATCGTGCTATTGATACGCAGAAATTGACTTTGGCGGGAATATGTTACGCAGTTTTCGCGTACATATGACACGCATCTACCCCACAACCCTAATCTAACCCATTGCGTTTCATATGCACGCCAACATTAATTTCAGCGTACGCCAAACGGAAACAACCACGTGCTATTGACACACTTTCATGCGATCCATCACCAGCCCTGTCTCTCCTTCACAAACGCACGCAGTCTCTCTGCTTACACGGCTAGGCTATGACTGGAAACGCATGCACGCGCTTCTTTCCAGATTTAAAACAGGGAATTCCCCCATCTGACTTTATGAACTCTCACTATAGTATCGCGTTCAGTAAAACAAGGTTGTAATGTGTTGTATGAAACAGCACGATGCCGAGTCGCCAGAGTTCGTCGTGACGCGCAGTGTTTCAGGTGAGTCAGGGTCAGGTTTCCTCCGCTCGCGCAGGTTCGGTTCCGGTGTAAAGAACAATCACTTACTGTCGGCGCCGCAGTCCGCGCATCTGCCGTTCCCGGGTTTCTGCAGAACGTGTTTGAGGGATCTGGCGGCTCGCTCGTTGTCCGTCATCGGTCCGGTGGAGCGGCGGAGCGGCGGGTCGGTGTCTCCTCGGGAGGAGGCGCTGGACTGATGGAGGTGTTTCAAACATTCGGAAGTAGAGCAGCAGAGTTTGTTCAGACTTGTTGTTCCGCATCAGAGACACCACAGTGTGCGTGCCTGTGGGAGTGTGTGTGTGTGAGTGTGTCTCTGTGTGTGTGTGTGTGCGTGCGTGCGCGTGCGTGTGTGCGTGCGTGCGTGTGTGTGTGTGTGCGTGCGTGCGTGTGTGTGTGCGTGCGTGCGTGCGTGTGCGCGCCATCACATCATACATTACAAACGCTCATACTCACAGGTTACACATTTATTATTTACACACTACACCGATTATGAAGCAGAATTGACATATAAATTACACAAATGTACTGTACACACAACTTTATGCACACATAAACGAATTAGGAATTATTTATTTAACATAAAGAATATTAACAACACCCAGGAAGACCAAACCTGCCGAAAGAAAGAAAGAAAGAAAGAAAGAAAGAAAGAAAGAAAGAAAGAAAGAAAGAAAGAAAGAAAGAAAGAAAGAAAGAAAGAAAGAAAGAAAGAAAATTTGCTCAAACAAATACTATTAACATTATTTTTGTAATCATTTTTTGTTTTTGTATTATTGTTATTTATTTAATGGTTTGTTTAAATATAAATAAAAAACTGGTTTATATTAAAAATATAGGCTTCAATAGACTTGATGCCATTTTGATTTAATTTAAACAGCAAAAATAAACAATGCTTCAACCTGAAAACTCTTTCTAAACAAACATC
>CM050419.1:15326305-15336305 GCA_027564155.1 Gymnocypris eckloni scoliostomus
TATCATCTCTCTGCTGTTGTAATATTTCATCTGATTGTTTCTCTGCTCGGTCCTGACACCAAACTGTGTGTTTGAGCATTAATATTGATGAGGGGAATCGCTCACATCTGCACAGCTGAAACCCATCATCACACGTCACAATCTCACCTGACACCACAGAAACCAGACGCCGGGTTTAAGAGCTCGACGAGAGACCGAGGCAAAGACACAGAGACGTAGATTCAGGGTGACGCAATTACACCGCCGAACAGTTATTGAGTTTAGCTTTTGTGTCTGCTGAAGTCTATGCATGACGGATCAGAGGAGGAGATAGATTTAAAAAAGAGGATTCTGGGTGGTTATATCAGTCTTCACCAGGGGCGGACTGGGGACAAAAAGTGGCCCTGGACCTTTTGGCACAGAGCGGCCCACCAAACACGGTTCGCAACCGTATCATTAAGTAAGGCTTTTTCATTCAGCTCTCGCTGGATCTGCGCTTCGGCTATCAACGAGAGGAACGTCTCCTCAACAGATAACGAAACAGACATTTGTTGGTTGATACAGAAGGTGCGTCCGATCCTTCGCTGGCGGTGCTGATTTAAATCTAGCGGGTCTATGTTGGGTCTCGTGTCACAAGTTCAGTGATGCAGTAATGATGATGTTCTCCGGCCAATCAGTGATCAGTAGAGTTTACGCGTCATGTTTTGGTAACGGTACGGATCGCTTGGAACCCCGGCCGAGGTGGTACTAAAAAAGTACCAGGTACAGTACCCAGTGGAAACCCCCAAAAGCGAACCGTACCGAACCGTACTGTGCCGTACCATGCAGTGGAAAAGCGCCATAGGTCTCGACTTGTCACCAAAGGTGACCGTGTTTTGTCATCCTCTTTTAAGTCTCTTCTTAAGACTCATTTTTATCGTATGGCTTTTTCTTCATTTTGATGGTATTTTCTGTATTTTGTTACTGTACTGATCTTTTTATTGTAAAGCACTTTGTAACTTTGTTTTGAAAGGTGCTATATAAATAAATGTTTACTTACAACATGCTGTAAAGGAGGGCGTGGCTACAGTGTGATGAAGTCAGCCAATCACAGCAGTGGGCGTGTACATCTGTTTCTGTGAGAGGAAACGCCCCTTTAAACAGAGTGAAAATTAGGACCTGGACCTTCTCTGGTACAAAAAAAACTTTACCAATTTTATAAACTAACCTCAAGAAACATCTGAAACTGCATTTCATGGCCACACAGATATTTTAGCCTAAAAGCATTGTTCGGTCATTATTTACTCTCCTGTGTCGTTCCTAACCTGCATGACTATCTTCTGTGACAATATCTGGGCAGTGGAAGTCACCAATTTCTATTCACAATTCTATAAAATATTTCCATGTGTGTTTTTCAAAAGAAAAAAATCATACAGGTTTCGCTTTTTACACCACTTCAGTGTTACAGTGCTTTTACCACGGTAAACAGCTTTTCATGACCGCAATGATAAATCACCTCAGCTCTATTAGTTCACGCATATCTTCTGTGTTTGTGTTTGTAATAGACATCTTCACTGTAAACCGGGTCACGTACCGCAGTACATGCGCCAGATCCATCACTACAGATCTTTCCCATAATAACTAGGTCACTAACTACTCATATCACCAGATGAGTGCATATGCACGATATGTTATTGTTTTACATCCATGCAATTAATGCAGAAATTACACAGCTATGTTAAGGCTGCTCTGTGCCTGCTTAAACGATGCATGTAATGCTGCATTAAAGCCAGACTTAGTTAAGCCTGCTCTGAGCCACCTCAGCAACTAATAGAAAAGCATACCGTTGTGTTTAATGTGTAAATGCATTAAACAGTGAGAGGATTCTGGGTGGTTATATCAGTCTTCACCAGGGGCGGACTGGGGACAAAAAGTGGCCCTGGACCTTTTGGCACAGAGCGGCCCACCAAACACGGTTCGCAACCGTATCATTAAGTAAGGCTTTTTCATTCAGCTCTCGCTGGATCTGCGCTTCGGCTATCAACGAGAGGAACGTCTCCTCAACAGATAACGAAACAGACATTTGTTGGTTGATACAGAAGGTGCGTCCGATCCTTCGCTGGCGGTGCTGATTTAAATCTAGCGGGTCTATGTTGGGTCTCGTGTCACAAGTTCAGTGATGCAGTAATGATGATGTTCTCCGGCCAATCAGTGATCAGTAGAGTTTACGCGTCACGTTTTGGTAACGGTAAGGATCGCTTGGAACCCCGGTCGAGGTGGTACTAAAAAAGTACCAGGTACCAGGTACAGTACCCAGTGGAAACCCCCCAAAAGAGAACCGTACCGAACCGTACTGTGCCGTACCATGCAGTGGAAAAGCGCCATAGGTCTCGACTTGTCACCAAAGGTGACCGTGTTTTGTCATCCTCTTTTAAGTCTCTTCTTAAGACTCATTTTTATCGTATGGCTTTTTCTTCATTTCGATGGTGTTTTCTGTATTTTGTTACTGTACTGATCTTTTTATTGTAAAGCACTTTGTAACTTTGTTTTGAAAGGTGCTATATAAATAAATGTTTACTTACAACATGCTGTAAAGGAGGGCGTGGCTACAGTGTGATGAAGTCAGCCAATCACAGCAGTGGGCGTGTACTTCTGTTTCTGTGAGAGGAAACGCCCCTTTAAACAGAGTCAAAATTAGGACCTGGACATTCTCTGGTACAAAAAAAACTTTACCAATTTTATAAACTAACCTCAAGAAACATCTGAAACTGCATTTCATGGCCACACAGATATTTTAGCCTAAAAGCATTGTTCGGTCATTATTTACTCTCCCTGTGTCGTTCCTAACCTGCATGACTATCTTCTGTGACAATATCTGGGCAGTGGAAGTCACCAATTTCTATTCACAATTCTATAAAATATTTCTACAAAAGAAAAAAATCATACAGGTTTCACACCACTTCAGTGTTACAGTGTTTTACCACGGTAAACAGCTTTTCCAATGATAAATCACCTCAGCTCTATTAGTTCACGCATATCTTCTGTGTTTTGTTTGTAATAGACATCTTCACTGTAAACCGGGTCACGCAGTACATGCGACAGATCCATCACTACAGATCTTTCCCATAATAACTAGGTCACTAACTACTCATATCACCAGATGAGTGCATATGCACGATATGTTATTGTTTTACATCCATGCAATTAATGCAGAAATTGCACAGCTATGTTAAGGCTGCTCTGTGCCTGCTTAAACGATGCATGTAATGCTGCATTAAAGCTAGACTTAGCTAAGCCTGATCTGAGCCACCTCAGCAACTAATAGAAAAGCATACCGTTGTGTTTAATGTGTAAATGCATTAAACAGTCTGTGCAAAGACACCTAAATGCCACTTCAGAAGGGCTTCTGTGCCATTTTCACACAGTGTGTATTTGGCATCAGTTTTATAATTCAAAGGACAAATGCAATTCATATCAAACCTAAACACAAAAATGACCTTTGTGTTTCATCATGAGACTGATCTGACAGTACATGCACAGGCTTTCCCTCTGAACACTGAAGGAAAACTCGTCTGAGCTATTTCTATTACCGAGGCTAAAGTCAACAACGGCTCGAGACACTTCTCAATTTCACAGCCGCCGGCGGCCCGCGCGAGGTTCAACTGCACAACAACAAAGACTGACTCTGGCTTGTTTTTACTCAAACGCTGACAGATTAACTGTGGGGTGCTTTGGGAAGAAAATCAGGCTTTTGTTCAGATATCAGGATCAGCGAGCGACCTGAACACAATTAATAACCCGAGTGTCTGCCTCATGTGATCAATACTCATCCAATCAGACATGAACAAACACAGACGACATCATTAGAGCAGCAGAGGACGGGTGAACGTGAATAATCCAGAAAAACTAGAACGCTGCACAGTGCCAGGGGCGTCGCTAGTGGGGGGACAGAGTGCATAGGGCCCATATGTCTGGGAGGGGGGGGCCCATATGTCGATTGCCTGGCCAACGGGAGCACCGGGACATTCCACTCGAGTAGTAGTGGGCAGATCAAATAAAACAAATACTCCAAAATTGTGAAGAAGCGCTCCCCGATTCATCCGCCAGCCGCGCGTCAAAGCAGAGCGGAGTCGGTCTCGCGCACCACGCTGAAGAACGTGCGCGCGCTTCTGCCGGGATTCTGTCGCCTGATCCGTTCAGATGTGACACGGGATCGTTATACGGTCGTGTGATATGAGAAAGGTTAGCGATGCTGGCTTTTCAATTCAGCACCATAGTCATTTAACTTAAGTTATTAATACTTTACAAATAGCCTATGTGCTGTGCAGAGACACAGATTATAAATATTAATGGTATAAAATATTAGGGAATGTTTTAATTTTATAGAAGGTGTTTTGTAGTTTTTCCATGTTTTTTACTACAAATTGTACAGTTTATTATTTTAAAAAAATTATTAAAAACCCATACAACCCAGTTTTTAATGTTATTGGTAATTGTCACGAGAGAGATGAGGTCGAGGACTCAAGTGCAGAGGAATCAGGGTTTTTAATAATACAATTAAACAAAAGAACAAAAACCACCCTGATGGGGAAAAAACAAGCAGGAAGACTGGTGCACAGTCAAAGATGACACACTCTATCAAAGACACACGAAAGACAACGGATCAGCACAGGACTGCAGACAGCAGGAGGATAAATAGAGGCGAGGATGCATACAAACATGCATATCCATCACTCATCGAGAAACACACACACACGCACACACACACACATAACACACACGCACACGCACACACTAACACACGCACACACGCACACACACACACACACACACACACTGACACACATTGACACACACACACACACACACACACACACACACACACACACACACACACACACACACACAACACACACACACACACACACACACACACACACACACACACACACACACACACACACACACACACACAGCATATATTTTGGAAATATTTACATGAATATACATTTATATACTTGTATTTTATAATATATTTTATATATAAACATATTTTCTTAAATATATGCATGCATGTGTTTGTATTTATATATACATAATAAATATACACACACACATATATTATGTAAACTAAAACTTTTATTTTGTATGTGATTAATTATGATTAATCGTCTGACAGCACTCAATTAAATATATGAAGTACATTTTCATACTGGGGAAATACTATATTCAATAATGTTTTGTATTTAAAACACAATATAATAGACTGTTTAATGGCTTTTTTTGAGATAAACATTAAATTAAATTAAAATGCATGACTATTTGCTACAACCTGAAAACGTATGATTGCTATATGTTCATAATGCTCTCGTGGATTTTTGTTATATTGCTTTTAGAGCAAAAGGGGACGATGGAAATTGTATTTGTTGTCGTTTCTGTTCACCGCTATTGAAGATCACTCAGTTATGATGACTTCTGCGTATGAGAAGACCAGAAATATGAAAATGGTTTAATAGAGGCGCAATACTCTCAGCTGCTTTTAACACATTGCACCATGTTTAAATACAGTCCATTATATTGCCCCCAAAATTAATGCAAACATTTTATTTATTTTTTTCGCAGATTTTTCAGAAGTACTCACAGAAGAAAGTCGCTTGGAACGATATGTTAATTAGCAGTAGCTCAAAATCAATGCTTTACTGTCTGGGGGTAGAAAAGGTCGTGCACAGTGCTCAAGGAATTTGAGAAGTGAGCAGTTATTACATAAGATGAATGATTACGGTCCTGGATGCTGATTGGTCAGTAATCATCTCAGAAATGCTGTTTTGAAAGAAGATGAATTAAAAGTGACAGTAAAGACAGTTATACTGTTACAAACGATAAATGCTGTTCATCTGTGAATCCTGAAAAATACAAGTGTATCACAGTTTCAACAGAAATATTCAGCAGTGAATTCTGCTGAAGCAACATGACATATTTCTTGAAGTGTCATTCTTGTGCTGTGGCGTTTTATGTGTATGTGTGTGCACGCTTGAGAGAGAGAGAGAGAGAGAGAGAGTGTGTGTGTGTGTGTGTGTGCGCTTGTGAGAGAGAGAGAGAGAGAGTGTGTGTGCGCTTGAGAGAGAGAGAGAGAGAGAGTGAGTGTGTGTGTGTGTGTGTGTGTGTGTGTGTGTGTGTGTGTGTGAATCAGAGTTGCGTTGGTGGGAATGTTTGTGTGCAGAAACCTTTGAGTCTCAGCCAACACACGCGGCCTCTGATCGAGCGACTCCAACGGGACCAGAACACACGCACACACACACACACACACACAGATCCAACACAACCAGCAATCTGCTGCTCAAACAGACGGGAAGCAAGCTGACAGCAAGAGGAATGCTGATGATGTTGGTGTGTGATTGTATTTGTGTGTCGACGGCTGACAGTGACAACAAACAAATAACGACACGCTCCTGAGAGAAACCGACAGCAGATCAAAGAGACTGACTTTGAGTTTCTTTCTTTTATCAGAGACCGACTCACAACAACATGCACATCCATCACTCATCGAGAAACACACACACACACACACACACTGACACACACACACACACGCACACGCACACGCACACACACACACACACACACATACACACACACACACACACACTAACACACACACACATACACATACACACATACACACATACACATAACACACACACACACACATACACACACACACACACACACACACATAACACACACACACACACATACACATACACATACACACACTAACACACACACACACACACACACACACACACACACACACACACACACACACACACACACACACACACACACACACACACACACACACACACACACACACACACACACACACACACACACACACACACACACACACACACACACACACACACACACACACACACACACACAGAGCACGCGTGAGCGAGCAGAAGCTTCATGGATTAACACAATCCTCAGAGGCACAGAGAGAATATCTAAAGAAGCTCAAACCAATAAATCATAAACTCGATTTATGTGAGCCAATTTGAGCATCAAATACAATTTGATTTGCTTTAAAATGGTATGAACTGGAAAGTGGCGTGTAATGATGCTTTGTGAGAGGAACATCACTAAACTGCAGTCGCTATTCAAACATCAAACAGCATACACACATGTACAGATGACTGCCGCAAAGAGGAAGATCATCAGTGGAGATCTCATATGAGGGTCTGATCCATCACATGATCAAGAAGACTCTAATCACATGATGATGAAGTCACCATGAAATGTAAGCAGCAGCAGATCTTCTGTATTGTAATGTAGCCGATGTGAGTGAAATATGGAACAGAATAAGGACTTGTATTAATAGAGCTTTCACTGGAAGACCAGGATGTGATGTTTTGAAGGAACATCTCACTCTCTTATTTTATTTTAATTGCTATAGAACAGTGATTCTCAACCCTGGTCCTGGGTGCCCCCCCAACACTGCACATATTGTGTCTCCCTAATCAAACACACCTGATTGAACTCGTTAGCTCATTAGAAGAAACTCCAGGACCTGACATGGGTGTGTCAGATAAGAGAGACTGTGCAGTGTTGGGGGGGGACCAGGGTCGAGAAACACTGCCATAGAAGAACCATTGTTGTTCCCCAAAGAACCTTTCAGTGATCTGTTCTGAACACAAGAGAACATTTTAATAATTTAAAGAACTTTTTTTCAACTATAAAGAATCATTAATGTGACACTGGAGCACAAAACCAGTCTTAAGTGTCATTTTTTGGCAATTGAGATTTATACATCATCTGAAAGTTGAATAAATAATATTTTCATTGATGTATGGTTTGTTATGATATAACAATATTTGAAAATCTGGAATCTGAGGGTGCAAAAAAATCTAAATATTGAGAAAATCGTCTTTAAAGTTTTTTAAATTAAGTCCTTAGCAATGCATATTACAAAAAAAAAGTAAGTTTTGATATATTTACGGTAAGAAATGTACTAAATATCTTCATTGAACATGATCTTAATATCTAATGATTTTTGGCATAAAATAAAAATGTATAATTTTGACCCATACAATGTATTTTTGGCTATCGCTACAAATATACCCCAGTGACTCAAGACTGGTTTTGTGCTCCAGAGTCACGTTTGTCCAACGGAACGTTTAAAGGTTCTTCACGGAATAGAGAACATTTATTCTATTTCATGCCATGTCATTTCATCAAAAACATCCTGAGAAAATAGCACAGTTTCTGCTGAACAAATATTGTACAGCGATAATAACTGGGTTTTAGTAAAATGAGTCTAAATTGGTTCAATAGTTATCTGACAGAAAGAATGCAGTTGAAAATGTCACTTCTACAGAATAAAAATAAATAAAGGAGATCTATTTTAGCTCCGGTTTAATATAAATGACATGGGTCAAGAGATGAAACGGCTAAACACATGTATATGCCGATGACACTGTTATTATACAGTTACACAGTCTATGAATCAAGCATAGAGCTGTGACGAGATTACTTTCCATCACTGCAATTTACATTAATAAAACTGAAATTGATTTAAATACAAACAAAACTAAATAAATGGTTTTTACTCGTCGTAGCCAAATAACGGTTTCACCTATTCTAGCTGTGGAAGGGGACTATATTGAAAGAGTAAATAGTTATAAATACTTGAGCATATGGCTTGATGAGCTTTTAATATTCATATTCAAAACCTAAACTGTGTTTTCTCTTTCGTATTAAGAAGTGCTTTTCCTTTAGTTTCCGTTCAGTGTTGGACTATGATGAAGTGGTTTATATGCATGCAAACGTATCCTTATTAAAGAAGTTAGATCGTGTGCATCATGCTGTAATACGATTTCTGTGTATCGTGTACAAGATGGTTGGTCGGTTGGTCCTTGTACCAAAGGAGAAAAATGCACATGCTACTATTTACTGCCAACTTATATTTGTGATCTCTTATCATATATACGTGTAATTATAGCACTAGAACGTATTTTAAATTACATTTGATTGTTCCTAGAGTATGTTCGGAATGTGTTATGATGTTAGATTTGATACATCTTTTGGAGCTCTATCTGGAAGAAACGTGAATGTTTTATGTATTTTATATGATGTTGGATGATATTTTTCTTGTTCTATGCGTGTCTAATCTGGATGTGAAACTCTCTGTGGAGCTATTTTGGCCGGACTCCTTGGTAGAAGAGATATATATCTCAATAGGACAATTCCTGGTCAAATAACGGACAATAAAAATCAGCATATTATTATGATTTCTGAAGATCATGTGACACTGAAGACTGCAGTAATGATGCTGAAAATACAGCTTTGATCGAATAAATGAACAAATATTCACATAGAAAACAGCTGTTGTATATTTGAATCATATTTCACTGTATTTTTGATCAAATAAACAGCCTTGGTGCAGAAGAGACTTCTTTTTGATGTAAATGTTGATGACACATTTCCAACTTTAATGACACTTGTGCATTTTAGATTTTAAAAAGTGTGAACATTGTGCAAAATGTCAAATGTAATGCTCTATTTTTTCCAAAAGTCCTATATTCATTCAGTTTGTGCTCATCTCTGAGCTGCAGTAGTTATAATGTGGTTTGGGGCAGATCGTCTCATTCATCATAAATCACGTGTGTGCTTGGAGTTATTTTAGTCACAATGTCATGCAACAAACGCTAATCATAAACAGTCTGTCTCTCTAAACGGTTCCTCTCCTCGTTCAGCCTGCTGTGTTGAAATCATAACTCTCGTATAAGAGCAGATATTGCATGTGAGGATATTAATTGTGAATCTCTGCACTGGCGTGTATCTGAGTGTTATGAGCTGTCGGTTTCCAGCAGGTTTGAGCACCGTCTAATTAAAGTGCTATAGCAGAGCGCTGTAATTATATGCTAATTGAATCGGGAGCTCTTATTGTAAACGTCTGTGTTGTTGAGGCTTGCATGAGTTTTGAGAGATGGAAGCTGATGCGTGTCATGACTAGATTGACTGAACCAGAAACAAGTGC
>CM050419.1:15338805-15376305 GCA_027564155.1 Gymnocypris eckloni scoliostomus
GATACAGACGCGTTTATACAGCTCTGCGCATTATAACCAATCACAGACCATTCTGTTGAGCAATGTATTCAAATGTATTTCTAACATTTAAAATTAGACCACATTATTATATACCTTTTGAATTTACGAATATACATAAATTACATTTTTTTATTTTAAATCTGTATTTAAAATACAGTGGTGACACCATTGACAATTTTCATGAAAAATGCATTTTATGAAATGCTTTAGCGAGGTATCAAACCACATGTTGTCAGTCATGGTATACTCACTAAATTAAGTAGCTTAAGCCATTTTTATTCTATTTCCTTTACAATTCCGACCAATAAAGCAGGTCATACCAGTGCGTTCAACTAAAAGCTTCATTTGGAATGTCATTTGCATCATATATTTGATAGTTATGAATACATTAGTGTGTTTTAAATGGTAGAAAAACCTGTTTTGGACCTAAATAAAGCTCTTTTTCTCTGTACATGGCTGTGGGGACGAGCTGTTTTGTAGCAAATTTAGAAAACATAACCAACTGGTGTACGCCAGTACCCCCCCACTCATACACACACACACACACACACACACACACACACACACACACACCACCTGTGCCCCCTCAAAAATAATAAGTGCAGGACGCCCCTGGTTAACTACATCAGTTAACATGAACTAACAAGGACCAGCATTTATTAATCTTAGTAATGTTTAACTAATACATTTTTTAAATCAAAAGTGTCTCTGCTAACATCAGTAACTAACATGAACAAACAAGTGAACAGTTGTACTTAATAACTGTTAACAATATTTAACTTATTTTTATTAACTAATGAGACCTAATCGAATAAAAACAAGCCTGTTGAGTTTTTCAAAAGTTGTTTGTGACATTATAGACATTGATAATTCAGTAGTTATAAATCTAATTGGTTATTTTCCGTGATATAAATGATGTTGGTGCTTTGGGCATGAAGTGACTCCAGCGGATCTTCTCAATCCCAACATCAGTGGTTTGGACTCAGATCTCACGGAGAACTTCAAGCTCTGACAGCTCATTAAGATCTCCGCATCGTTACTTGACTTAAACGAATCATTCGCCCTAAAATCAGACTTGTGAGAGGATTCCTCACAGCAGAAAGATGTTCTGACAGACACCAATGAACCGAATCAAGCACCGACACAACTAGAGGATGGGATTAACTACCCATGCTAACCAAAGCTCTGCTGATTCACTGACGCCGGTAAAGCAGTGCAGACACTTTATTAGGATTGTGAATGATGAAATGCTACAGCACATGGGAAACTCCTCTGAACTTCACAAGAACCAGAGCAGAATTTCAGTTTCATCTCAATGGAAATCTCAGAGATAAGGCTGGGCAGTACACAGAATTATACTGGCAATGTAAATAAACTTTGCAAAGGTTTCAATGCTTTATATTTGCTCATAAAGTTTCATAAAGACCATGTCAGCAGGCCGGTTTCACACCCGTCTCTTGTCTTACAACCCGCACATATAAGCATCAAGATATCTCAACAGAGTCTTGAGTTTAAGAGAAATCTTCTCGAGTTGAGAAGTTCAGTTCATTTACATGAATCACTTCATTATAATAAATCGATTCAAAACAATCAGATGGTTCATCATTCACAAATGTTCACTGAAGTCATGTGCCATTTAACGAGCTTTAACATGTTTCCGTAAATATAGATTGGTCAGTATTGCTATGTATTGTTCACTTCATATTAAATATTATTATAGTGTTAATTTAGTGAAAAATTGTGATTATTTGAACTAAAGCATCTTCTTGCAACAATGACGGAAAAGATGGTACTAAAAAGAGTTTGAGCAAGAACATAAATATTGGAGGTGACTATATATTTCATATATCATTAAATATCAAGTGTTTTTAAGTCTGAGAAAGGAATGACTTTGTGGCTGATTTGCCCAGTTTTTCAGTGCAGTAGATCCAGTGAGAACGATTCGATCACAGCAGGAGTTTTGGGATAAGGACACTAAAGAATACATAAATTTAGATGCAATCATGCAAATGAATGTGCACCGAGAGTCCTTTACCAACAAATCAGCTGTGCAAATGAGAACCTAAAATCATTTCACTGATCTGCCTCCGTTTCAGCATCTCATTAAAGGCCAGAAACATACGCTTTGCATAAAACATATGCATACAAGTGCAAGAACACTACAGGACTGAAGGGGGCGATAGAGTTTCCATCGAATGTCTGCAAGTGACTGAAAAACCATAAACATAAGATTCATTATCTGGAAGAGAAAACTGACCATTAAAAAAGACTCAAACTTGCCTGGCATGCATACGAATGATGCAATGTAATGCAGAGCTAGAAGAGACTGTGTTCATGTTCTTGTGTATAGTGTGTTTTGGGCCTCAGAACCACATTTGATTGTGTTTTTAGGGAGACGTTTGTACAAAATACAAAGTGGAAGAAAATCAATATAAATCAACACTTTCTGCCATCTTCACAGTACAGTGACGTCATATCTCATGCACGGTTTCCAGAGACAAACATCAGCTCTAATCCAAACCCTAGTGAGTGACCTCGCTGTTTACATTAGAGATTGAAATGAAACACTCGTGAGCTGAAACAAAGCTCCACAACAGTAAGCTAACAGCTCAACATCCTCGACACAAAAATGCATGAATATAATTAAAGAAATAAAAAATAACGATATGTTAATGGGTGCCCATGCATGTTCCTCTACATGTATGCTATGGGATCTGGGTGATAAAACGTGATATAATAGGGTCAGACCAACTGCGACCTTGTTGTCTAGCTGGGCAGCTCACTGCGTCTAGGATAAGAGCTTGTGTTTCTTGCTTCTACCATCATTATACTAGAAACATAGAACATCCAAAAACAAACCCTACAAGATCCTCAATCATCCTGTAGAGTCCAGCTTTCAGTGCGTGTTGTGATTTGGGCTTGAGATGATTCCTCAGTCAAGTCTATATTCTTAACTACCATCACACATTAATAAACTCACCCTGCAGCTCTAATGATCTGTGGGCGGCTGCTAAAACTCAATCCTCCCACATTAGAATGAAGCGAAAGACGCCACGCTCACGTCAGAATTACTGCACAAGATCTGAACACTGACAAAGTAATGATACGCTTCTAGAGCCACGGTGAGTTTAATGAGGTTTAATTTGTGTCTTTAGCTTATTTTCAGATGTTAAAGATGTTATTTTGACATCACTTCTGCAGCACACTATACTGTAGGTACCAATTTACCAGTTGTTTTTTACACGAGTCAGAGCTTTCATAATTTGCTGGTTTCCTGTAAAAAGTCCATCAGAATATTTATATTTCCCTAATGCAAAACAGTATCTGAAATGAGTAGCATGTTAAAATTTGTAAAACAGTAGGCAAAAAGTACCTTGATGACCTTCTGCTAGTCGCCGTTGACCTGCTTAGTTTGGGACGCTTCACTGATTGCACAGACATTATTGGAAGAGAGCTAAACTAGATGATGACATCTTTGCCATTGTCCTCTTGCATTATTGATAAACTATTATCCACTGTATCTAATCCGATTCCTGTGGCGCCCCCTGGTGGCCTGGAGGTTGAACAGAGTCTGTGGAGTGTGGCATCTCTGGCTGAGTTCTGGAGGAGGGATGTGGGTTCAGCAGATCAAGGGTAGAGTAGGGTCTCATTTCGATAACCCATTACATTCCTGTAAAAAGTCCATCAGAATATTCCTATTTTCCTAAGGCAAAACAGTATCTGAAATGAGTAGCATGTTAAAATATGTAAAACGGTAGGCAAAAAGTACCTGGATGACCTTCTGCTAGTGGACACTTTACTATCCCATGAGGCCACGGCAGAGTAATTTTGAACGGCACTAAAGCCATGCTGGTTTCGTCTGGCCAGAAGAGAACTGGCCCATGGATGAGCCGATTTTCCCAAGGTTTTTTCTCCATTCTGTAACCGATTGAGTTTTGGTTCCTTGCCACTGTCGCCTTTGGCTTGCTTAGTTTGGGACGCTTCACTGATTACACAGACATTATTGGAAGAGAGCTAAACTAGATGATGGCATCTTTACCATTGTCCTCTTGCATGATTGACAAACTATGTTCCTGTTGACACTGTAAAGCTGCTTTGACACAATCAGTATTGTATAAAGCAATGACTCAACTGATGCCATAGGTCACATATAACACAAAGTCCACCTCCACACATTGATACAAGAACAAAGCAAGTACATATTCCTCATCAAATGAAGTACTTAGTCACTATCAGATTTTAGATGCACTTCTTATATTGTTCAGTACAAGCATCAAAACATCCTTGGGGAAAACATTACAACCTAAATTTAGTCAAGTTTATGCTTTAAACAAGGCAATATGCCAACAATTTTCTCTGTGAGAAAAAAAAAGAGGCATATCTTCCACAGTGTTTCAAGATGCTTTTAGAAGAAAATGACTCTCAACCACGGTACTCATAATGATTTCGACATGACATGAACGCAGCATCGTACGGCACCTTTCTGCATTGAACATGTCGCATGCTACACGCATGGTATCACATAAAGATCGCTACACACTCTGGCTGGTGAGGTTCTTAGTCTGTTTTTGCCTATGATTGAATGTACTCAGTTCCAGAACATTCTACGCTACTCCATGACTAATGCATCTCCTCCGAGGCGTCCAGTATAATGCCCTGAAGAAGAAAAGACTGTGTTGCTCTGGCTGTGAGAATCAGCTGGTCAGTAGCACAACAGGAAATTGAAATAAACATGGAGACGAGTTCACAGAAGAGGCCAAACACTGTCCCATACCTGGACCAAATAGCACATTTCATCTGTTCTTACGGCAGCCAGAACCCACAGTCTGGCTGCACGTCTTGGCGCCAACGGGGGATGCATCCCTCTCAGTTTCCTCACCTGTTGCTTTAGTCCAGGGATCAAATCCGTACATGCACCTCCCATCTTTATTCCGGACCATTGGGTTCCCCTGTACTAAACTCCCAGTGCTGTTGCACTTCTTGGCCAGCAGCGGTGCCAGCGAATCCGGCGGGTGCAGAGACGTCAAAGAGAAGCTACTCAGATTATCCGATAACTTTTCCGGATTACTAGCTCCTCCAGCCCTAACCCCGGATCCAGTATCCTCATCGGAGGGGTCCTGTGGGATCCAGTTAGGGTTTGTGCAGTCACTGTATTTACTCCGATTCCTGTGGCGCCCCCTGGTGGCCTGGAGTTTGAACAAAGTTTGTGGAGTGTGGGATCTCTGGTTGAGTTCTGGAGGAGGTACGTGGGTTCGGCAGATCAAGGGTAGAGTAGGGTCTCCTGACGGGGAGACGCCCTCCTCCAGCATGGTCTGCAGGCTGCTCACAGAACTGCCCATGGCCAGCGAGGAGTTACTGTGGGACGTCTGCAGAAAGAAACAACAAGAGAGTCAAGAGAGTGAAGAAAACCTGGATCTGGACATGAGAAGGCTTAGTGACTCAGATCTGCAACTGCAAATTTTATATCTGCAACTGCACAGAAAATTAGCAACAACTGATTGGTGGGGTTTCCCCAAACTAAAGGAGTCAAGGGTACACAAGTCCACCTCTGGAAATCAGGTTTACACAAGTGTGCCGCACAATACTGAAAAGTGAAGCCAAATCATTTCAATCACCCCAAGTGGCTGGACCCAGTATAGGTCGTAAATGTAATCTAATGGCACCTGAGACAAACTAGATAACCACATTACACTTCAAATTATTTTTTTCCAGAGATGGTTTCCATCATTTTAGGTAGTTTTTAGCATGATGTCTGTTCAAATGTTTGTTTTTTGAATAATTTTGTTTCTAGTTAGTTATTTGATGCTATAAAAATGGGCTGTGGTGTCATGATTGTGAGCTTGTAATTGGGTCTGTGGGAGTTTGGGCGGGACTTTGATACCGCGGATCCACCTCACGATCACTACTACGCAGAGTCTGGCTCCAAATGAATCACTACTGCACAGACTCTGGCTCCAAATGACAAAATTACGGCAAGATGACTTTTGACTTCATTTTTCTATAGTGGAAGGAAGTGGAGCCAGTTAGTAGCAAGTAAACCAGATATCAAGCCTATTGGATAAAGGTGGGCTCCCATGAAATTTCAAAGCAGACAGAGTGGTACAATCAGTGGGCGGGGCTAAACAGGCAGTGATGTAGAATCGGTGGGCGGGGCTAAACAGGCTGTGCTGCAGAATCGGTGGGCGGGGCTAAACAGGCTGTGCTGTAGAATTGGTGGTCGGGGCTAAATGGAGATGCAAGCGTTGATCTGCGGAGGAGGGGTTTATCCACACTATTACATCATAAAGTGGCACATTCTACAAGCTGTTGTTTTGGCAGACTGGCTTCAATATAAGCTGTTTTTAGACTAAAGAAAAAGTTTTGAGTTCTGAAACTTACAGAATGTTTTATAGTACAATGATCTCTTAGATGTCAAAAGATAAAGGAAATTCTAATTTCTCAGTTTATGACCTATTTAAGTGGATGACTGTTGGTCGGAAAAAGCTGCAAAATTGACCTCACTTAATGTCTGTAGTCAAAGTCTGTCTATCGGAGACCCCTTCATCCTTATGTTGGTATCCAGACACTTGACTAAGTCCTGATTGAGTTTGAACGGTTGTCTGTCATGTTGTACGTGTGGCGTCTCTTACCTGAGAGCCCATGACCCTGCTGTTAGCCCCTGGGGACCTGAGAGAAGCCCATGAGGCTGAAGATGCATGTCTGGAGACCGGCTGGGCCGCTCCAGTGGCTGGGCTGCCCTGGGGAATCGCAGCGGTGGTGGGGTGGAAGAACTCAGCCGGGAGATGAAAGAGAGGTGAAGACATCTGGCCGTCTCCTCCACTGCCATCTGCCACACACAAACCATCAGCCCTTTTCAGCGGAACACAACAGGTGTTTTTACACTGCAGCTTCTTGTGCGTGTTAGGCTATGTCTTCATTAATCTTAATACATGTATATATGAAAATGAGCTTTCATGCAGTGTGTAAGTGAATGAAAACATCCGGCAGAGTTATAAATCTGAAAGTGAACCGTGTATAAAGTTATTGTCTCTCAGTGCTTTGTTACAATTTGTATTGTTAAAAGCGCTATATAAATAAAGGTGACTTGACTTGACTCAAAAGAAAGAGTCGACTCTGAATCATTGAAACTAGTCATTTTTAAAACCAATCCCTGTTTGACGTCAATATGAAACATTAGCATATTGCCGCACACTTGTTGCGCACACAAACCTGTGAAAACTTGATTTTCGTGTTGATCTGAATGAAAATGCTAATTCATTCTTTGCCACTAGGTGCTGCTTTTGGAGCGTTAAAAGCTCACAAACACTGAAATCGACCAATCAACGCAGATTAGCATCACGCAAAGAAGGGATTTGGAAAAATGTATCGTTGCACAAATTGTTTGGGAGTCGTTGAGCAAATAAGGTAAAAATATAGTTTCTTGATCTTGCATGCATGTCAACCTGCTGTTGGGGAATCCCAAAACCAAAATATGAACCTTTCATAACCCATAATAGGAGCATTTTAAAATGCTCGATCCAAACTAGCATTTTCCATAAGTTTCTGATCCACACTGAAACTATTAAATGAATTAACAAAAAGCTCACCGAGATGGTATAGCCAGATATTTTCATGCAATTCTTCTGGCAGGGTTAATATATTTAGGACAATATAAATACATTAAGTATTTAAATGCGAGATGTTTAAAGTGTGCCTAAAGTATACTTGCAATAGTTCCTCGTTAACACAATCAAATATACTTCAGTATATCTTTTCTTGGACTTTAGCTCTACTTCCACACAATTAAAGTGCATTAAGCACAACATTAGTTGTTCCAATATAGCAGGCTTTACATATATCAGTATAGTATACCAAAAGTACGATTGCAGGGTATTTTTATTAAGTACATAAAAATGTAAATGTATTTGTAGTATTTGTATAAAAGCGTCTCTATTGTTTTTGATATAAATTCGTGCTCTTTTGTCCGGATTAAAGGAGGTCTGGCGTTTCGACATGTTAATGTTATGATATGACGTAGCCAGCACGTGGAGGCTTGTTTACGTTTTTAACCAATGATATATCAGATATTTATTTGACTCCGCTTTCAGCCAATCATTTGTTTGACCAGAGATCTTACGACATTAGACGCTATGCTGCTGCGTCCAATGTTTTTTTTTAGGCCGATTCAGCGCAGCTCCAAAAAGGAGGACGAATGAGTGTCTGGCTTGAGGCTGTGCCGGACGCCGGACAGAGGGCTAAAAGACCGATCTGTCCGGCCAAAATCCGGACGTATGGCCACCCTAGCTGCAAGCCTGCAAAACAAAGGGAAACTGCCCATTCAAACCAGCGCAGATGCAGCTGAGTAACATAAGGGGCTTAAAATATCATCTTATTGTGATGTACTGTGCCAGAATCGACATAATACAGCCTTAAATTAGAAATGTGATCGTATACCTGCTGCCACAGCCAGACAAAAAAAACACAACAGCTGTGGTTAAACATGATAAAACAGAAGTCACAAGGGCTCATGAAAAATCACAACTACTTTATGCATACTTTATTAAACTTACATATCCCCTAGACCTCTGTTATCATGAAAAAAACAGTTTTGACAATATGGGACCTTTAAAATGCATGCTTTTTATGCACGATTCTCACTTTAAATACTTTAGTGAATTAATAACAATATCGGTAACACTTTAGTGTCCGATTCTCAATATTAACTATTACTGGGATATTAGCTGTTTATTATGACTTAAAAATCACATATTAATGTCTCATTCTGTAAGATCTTATTCTAAATCATTAATCCTCCCCAATTCTTAAACTTAATAACTACTCTAATAAGTATTAATAACAGTAATTAGGAGTATATTGAGGAAAAAGTTACTAGTGATATGACTGGACCCTTATCTAATGAGTGACCAGAATCATTTATAAAGTTATTTGAAAGAATTAAAAGAAGAGTTTCATGTCTATCCTATCCTCCTATCATTAACTGGTTGATGTATGATTTAGAAAGTCATTAGTAATTAAATACTTTTTAGAGAGAGTAGTTTGTAGAGTAATCTACTTACACTGTTGAAGATGTAATTAGTAACTAGTATATAATCACTTTTTTAGAGTAACTTACCCACCACTGCCAGACAGACATATATTTCTAGGTGCACGTGTAAGAACCCGTCAGAGAGCAGAATACACAGATGATGCCTGACCTCGGCGGTGAGCTGGAGACCGGAGCCCATGACCCGTCTCACGCCGCACATCTCGTCTGTCTCGGCCCGGGCTGCATGCCTCGCTCTGAGAGAGAAATCTTCTGCACACCAGCTGGCCTGTGCTCGGGTCAGCGCTGCCGTGCTCCTGTACAGAAACACAGCGCTTCAATACACATTCTATTTCTATAGCACATTTAAAACAACTGCCGTTGACCAAAGTGCTTTCCAGCATCATTACATACAGTCACACAAACACAATTCAACATTAAAACGTAAAACCTGATCCTCTAATTAACTCCAAAAGCTCTACTAAAAAGATACGACTTCAATCTAGACTTGAAAGCATCCTCAGATGGGGAAGATTTAATACGCATGGGGAGAGGGTTTCATAGATGGGGGCAGATGCTGAAAAGACCCTATCACCCTTAGATTTTAATCTCATTTCAGGAACATGAAGATCATCTGATTCCAAGATCTCAAGTTTCTTGAATTTTGATAAGGAATTAAAAGGTCAGCAATATATTTTGGGGAAATGCCATGCAACGCTTTAAAAACCATCAACAAAACCTTAAATTCTACAGGCAACCAGTGTAAAGAAACCAGGACTGGAGTACCCTCTCGCTCTTCTTTGTATGAGTCAAAAGTCTGGTTTAAGATGAGATAACTGACCCTGTGAAATACCTATATATGAATAATTACAGTAATCGATGCGTGATGACACAAAGGTGTGAATAATAGTCTCCAGATCCCTTAAAGAAAGACTATATTTCAGTTCTAAGTTGATAAAAGGCAGCTCTCACAACACTAGAAACCTGTTCATCTAAAACTAAAGCTGAATCCATTTTAACACATGATATCTCATCACTCATATCACATCTGACCGTACCTACAGCATACTACAGAATCAGATTTGAGAGCGGCAGTGGAGGAGAGGAGTTTCAGTCCATCACACAAAGCATCATAGAATAATGAAGTATAGAAATACACTGCCCGTCCAAAAAAAAGGTATTTCGTTGGACCTTTAGCTTTGATTACGGCACGCATTCGCCATGGCATCATTTCGATAAGCTTCTGCAGTCACAACATTTATTCCCGTCCAGAGTTGCATTCATTTTTCGCCAAGATCTTGCATTGATGATGTCGGACCGCCATGCAAAGTCTTCTCCAGCACACCCCAAAGCTTCTCAATGGGGTCAAGGTCTGATTCTGGACTCTGTGGTGGCCAATCCATGTGTGAAAATAATGCCTCATGCTCTCTGAACCACTCTTTCACACTTTGAGCTCGATGAATTCTGGCATTGTCGTCTTGGAATATGCCCGAACAGAAACATTGATGGAATAACCCAGTCATTCAGTATATTCAGGCTGACCTCATTCTTTGGGCATGTAACATAATCACCCATGCAGTAATTATCCAATGGGAGGATCTTACCTCTTTGCTTAGTTAAATCCAGGAGGTGATTTGTTTTTTGGACGGGCAGTGTATATAGCAGAAATCTGTTAGGATGATACTCTTTGGCCCAGTTTTACTAAAGAGCAAATTCATCTCCACAACAATGTCAATGGGAGGGACATTTCTGCATAATGCGCAAATTAAAGAGCACAGACGTAACATCTCATTTTCATATTGTAGAATATCAAGGACCAAATCAGACAAATCAAGATTCGATCCAAGCATGGTTGAAACATGAGGAGCCGAATTCCACAAGAACAACAGAAAGTCATAAATCAGACCCCAGCCCGCCTGAATACACCCCGACCAGGTTTCGAGGACAAAGGCTAAAATTCCTGGGTTCACAAAACCTGTAGAATCATCAAAATACTTTCATTCTCATGGTTAATGAAACTAATCATTTCTATGCATAGCTGCATATTATGTATGACCCACAAATTGGAATATCCTTGTTTTAATCATTGTGTTTATCGTGCTTTTAATTAGTATTGACTAGCTAAGCCTTAAGGGTTAATGTCATGTTTGGTATGTATGAGTGTCATAAGTCTAGCTTTAATCATTTCTTTTGATGGATTTCCTGTCAAATGCATCATATTCTGGTTATAGAAATCACATTCAAAAGGATATTTTGCAAGAGAATGTAAAATTCGGGCAATGTGACTGAACATGACATGTTGATTCATTGAGTGGGTGAAGAAACAAAGAGCCAGCATGGGATCCAATTGGTCAAGACAACCATTGGGAGGTCCCTAAAAGGCCGAGAATAAATACTAGGACACCCCCTCTCTCAACGCGCTCTTAACTCTCTCTTGAATGCTCCGTCCTCTTGGAACTCTCTCTCTCTCTCCGGAAAAATGAACTCTCTCTCCAGTCATGTGCTCTGAACACACCCAGCCAGTTGCTACCATGATGAGAAGAAAAGCCACCTAGCCTCTTTACACCCTTTTATTCTTTGACTTTAGTTTATTTTCTTTCCGTTGAGTTCGTGTGCTAAGTTGCGTTTGCCAAAGACGACAAGCCCAAGACTCTGCAAAACCAGCCAACGCCCACTTCAACGACTCCTGAACTCTAAGCCAATCAGCGACTTCGGAGAAACCCTTTCCTGAAAAGACGGAGAACAAAGGGAATCCTTAAACACAAAAGCAACGCAAGTACAAACCCCAGACTTTGCTGAAACTGGTGTAATATTGAAAATAGATTTTAGCCTCATTGAAAACTCAATGCGAGTGTTAAATCAGTGATTGATGGTTGTTCAGGTTTATGCAATTGCACATATTGCTGTAAACGTGGGATATCAAATTCTCATTCTCTTAATCTAATCCTTTCCTCACTTTCTCTCTTTCTGCAACGCGTGAATGTGTGAATGCTTGTGTTCATGTGTAGATTAGTTTACATGTCTTAGCATTATATAAATAAAGTCTTGTTTATATTGAAAAGAGAAATATCTTGTGTTTTGTGCTCATAAGTTAATGCCTTAATCTGTCGATTTTGTTACCGTGCTATTTAATAGTGTTTTCACTATATTTTGGGATTTTAATATCCAGTGCAGAGTTTGTTATACGGCTTGTTCAGTGAATCGCCGTGAAACAATGAGTCTGTTCAAATTCCTATAAAATCATTAATGATTCCTTTGAGCTAAATTGACCTGTTTCCCTTATAACAATATATATATTATATGTTATCATTAAAATATCAACCAATGCAATATACCAAGCACAGTGCAAATTAGTGTAGTCGCAAATAAACAAGCCACAGTACGTTGAAAAGAGGCCAAAAAATAACGCTTTGACTCCTATTTGTCTATTTTTTCCTGAAGTAAATTAAAAATAACATGGCTTGGCTAATGATAAGTTCGGATAATATGTAAACCTGGAGCACAAAACCAGTCTTGAGTAGCTGGGGTATATTTGTAGAAATAGCCAAAAATACACTGTATGGGTCAAAATTATTGATTTTTCTTTTACTGAATGTAAACCTTAATTAACTGTCACCTTAATTAATCAGCATGATAACACAGACACACAGACACAGACACACACAGACACACACACACACACACACACACACAGACACAGACACAGACACACTCACACACAGACACAGACACAGACACACACACACACACACACACAGACACACACAGACACACACACACACACAGACACACACACACACACACACACACACACACACACACACACACACACACACACACACACACACACACACCTTCCGGTCCCTGTCCAGCAGCTGGTAGTCGCTGTGCTCGTCCAGGCTGATGTCATCAGGCAGCGCCGGTGAGGAGGATTTATCTGACAGCTGCTCGACCTCCGCCAGCCGGATCTACAAAACACTCACCATCACCGCAGGAAGCTGTCAAACACTGGTGCATGCAGAGATCTCAGCGCTCAGTCACATGACCTACTGTGTGTGTGTGTGTGTGTGTGTGTGTGTGTGTGTTGTCTGAGCGGATTTTCACAGCCCGGCAGCTTCAGGAAAAGGGCCGGGAGCAACATCAGGACATGTTTATGGCCTTTGTCGATCTTTCTAATGCATTCGACACTGTGCAAAGAGAGCTGTTATGGGATGTACTCCTCACACAGACACACAGTATGATCCGTCACAGACAGGATTTCAAATGCCGCTTCATTTCTCATCATTGTTCTTAAATATGCATACATCTTGAACATAAATGATAACACTGAATGATTAAGACACCGTTGTTCATTTCATTTAGAATTAGTGCTACATGTGATACATTCAGCCATGACGATGTTTCCTGCGGTTCTGTGCAAACGAGATCATTGATGATCATTTGTCTGTCGGGCTTCATGACGGATGAGAATCATATAAACAAAATGTTTCTGATTCCACTGAATAATTATGACTCCTGGATGATTTAATTAGTGGGGGGGAGGGGGCTAATAAACAATTGTATCAGACGTAAAATAAAAATAAATAATTAGGTCTGCATGATAATGTGTTGTAGCTTAGTGTGATTATCATATCAAAGGAGTCTAATGTGAATCACAATTATCAAATAATCTTTTTTTATTTTATAGTACAATTGTACTGTACAACTGTAATACATTTCTGTATTTATTTTTATAATTAACATTAAAACACTACTACTACTTACTGCTAATAATGTTTACACTTTATTTTAAGGTGTCCTTGTTACAGTGTAATTATACATTTAAGTACTGAGTAATATTAATAACTACATGTACTTATGCGGTTTATATTTGTGTTACTTGCATGTAATGATGCAGAATTTATTGTTATTATGATAGTAAGTACGTGCAACAAGGACACCTTAAAATTGAGTGTTATCATAATAATAATTATTATAATTTATATTATAATCATACATTTTATTAACATCAGAGATTTGTGAACATGCAAATGTGTCAAATAAAATATACATTTCTTATTTGATGTACATCGAATTATCTTACTGTACATTTTACTGTACTTTACAACAGCAATATATTTGTATATTTCTATAATTTTATATAAAATACAATACTAATACAATAATATTTGTACATTTTTAACAATTTAATAATAATAATTATATTTTTATCGACAGAAGAGATCTGTAAACATGCAAATGTGTAATTAAATTATTGAAATGTTAAGTTCAAATCTGAGGGGGACTTATACAAGGTCTAAGAGCTTCGGCTGATAAAAAGACTTCGGGAACTGTTGCTTTAGGAAGTGTTAGGCATCCTCACCTCTCCTGATTGGCTCCTGCCGTCTCGTCTGATTGGTGGAGAGCAGTAATGGTGGAACACAGATCCTGATAGATTATCAATCATCTGCATTTCTCCATCCAGCGAGTCCTTCATCAGCAGAGAGACTCTCTCCAGCCACTGGTTCTCCTGTGTCTCAACACACACACACACACACACACACACACACGCACACACACACACACACACACACACACACACACACACACACACACACACACACACACACACACACGCACACACACACACACACACACACACACACACACACACGCACACATAACGTCAACACGCACGACACAGTAAACAAATATAGTACAGATATAAATTTATTAGTTTACATTTACATATTTACAATGTATATTACATATAACTATATTTAATATATAAACATAACAGGTTTTCTTAAATATATACACATGCGTGTATGTGAATTTATATACATAAAAATATACATAGTACACACATATATTATGAAAACAAAACTTTTATTTTGGATGCGATTAATCATTTGACAGCACTGAGACTGTCTAAAGTCCAGCGATAACAGCAGAGCGTCCAGCAGTAAAACAATATATACATAATATACATATAACCCCCCCCCCTCCTCCTCCTCCCGCGAGCAGCAATAAATCACCATCAGTGTGAACGAGACATCAGTGTGTGATTCACTGCTCATCACATGGACAGATTGTTTTGTGTTTCAGCATCGACTTCATTTCCTCTGATGACTCACAATGTGTGTCCATTAACACACACACACACACACACACTCGCATACACAATCACTGCGGGCCATCAGATGTCAGGGAGGAAATGTACAATCACTCAGTGTAATGACTCATGAGAGATTCATGACTGCTGTCTCGCTTCCGAAACAAAACCTTTACAGTCATGTTATAGGGGAATATGATCATATCTGTTCATGAATACACCTTCTTTATCTACACACACTCAATCACACAAGTACAGTACATAAATCACACTTGACAAATGAAGCCCTGTTAACTACATGTCAACTAGCAGTCATTAGAGTATTAGTAGACTTAATATCTTTATTTTGAGTCCACAACATACTGACTATTATAATATTTGCAAGTATATGTCAACTTATTCGACTAACCCTAAACCTAACAGTCTACGCTGAGAGTTAGTAGACATGTTCGCAAGTTAATGAGAATTAGTTGCAAAGTTAATTATGGTTAGTAGAAGTGGACTATCAAAATAAAGTGTAACCCATTTCAATAATCAATCTAAGAGAATAACAGACTCCGGGATTATCTTTCTAGCTGATTAATGATAAAAACATTGACATCCAATCAGAATCCATCTGACTTAAATGAGCTCCGGCATTTAAAGTGACAGGCGACAAAACTACAGAGTGATTATTAAATAAACACAGTTCCCTATCAGTCAGTCACGTTCGACGTAACGTCAGAGTGACTGACTAATGGGATCTCGCCGGAGAGCCCAATCACCTTCGAGTGTTAACAAAACAAGCCAATGACAGTTGGCGTGCGTGTCACGCGCACTCCGGGTGCGGGTATAAAGGAGAGCGCGTGCAAACGCACATCAGCTTTCGCCGAGCCATTGCAGTCTCCAGAGTGTCTGCAAGACAAGGCGTTGGTGTTACGGCGTCAGCGGAGGTCGCTATCCAGTGCTGATTCTTTCAAAGAAAAGACGGTCACGCTGCTACCTCCCTCGGCGCTTCAGCGCTCCTAAAGGGAGACTTTTTCACAAAAGAGCAATCTAAAGAGCTCCACAGTGACGGGCGTCTTTAAAGATGGCTTCCCGCCGTGCGTTTCTGGATGTGGTCGCTTCCTGACTTCATCTGATGGTCACGATCGCTGCCCCTCGTGCTTGGGCTTTAAGCACGCTGAGGCAGCGCCAGTGGATGAGTCATGTTCTCACTGCGGGAACATGACCATGGCGATATGTTCGTTCCAGATACCTCCTCGCTAGACGGGGGGGTATCCCCCTTGCTCTGCCCCGTTCTAGTTCCTCCGGCCGGAGGACTACTTCGGCTCAGGGCCAGGGTGATCTGAGGATTACAGTGAGAGCTTCCCCGTCGAGTACGCCTCCGCGGGCCTCTCACTCCTCCAGCACATCGCACCGTCTGGGGTTCCCGGATGAGTATGCGGGGTCCTCGGACAGGGCGGGGCCCAGCATCTCATTCGGTGCCCCAGCAGATGACGGGTTATCGATCACTGCATCGGGGGATGAGCTAGGTTCTGGAGAGGACGATTCGGCTGCGCTGCCTCCGTCAGGAAGAGTAGCGTTGCCCGAGTCAGATCCAGAACTGACCGCTATGCTTTCCCGGGCTGCTGAGAGCATCGGGCTGCACTATAGGCGTCCGCCTTCTCCCGAGCGCTCAAGGCTGGATGATTGGTTCCTGGGGCGCAGGCGAGCGCCGGCAACCGCCTCCGGTTCCTTTCTTCCCGGAAGTGCATGAGGAGGTGACTAGGTCATGGAAGGCACCTTTTTCTGCCCGAAACAGGCCTAGTGCCTCCTCCGTCCTCACCACCCTCGACGGCGGAGCGGCCCAGGGGTATGTGGAGGTCCCCCCAGTCGAGCGCGCCATTGCGATGCAGCTCTGCCCGCAAGGCGCTGCCGCCTGGAGGGGTAATCCACGCCTTCCGTCCAGGGCCTGTAAGTTCTCGTCCGCTTTAACGGCCAAGGCTTACGGTGCTGCTGGACAGGCCGCTTCCGCCCTGCACGCCATGGCCCTCCTGCAGGTCCACCAGGCCAAGGCATTAAAACAGCTGCACGAGGGTGATGCTGACCCAGGTGTGATGCAGGAACTGCGCACAGCGACGGACCTCGCACTAAGGCGATGAAATTCACGGCGCGGGCCCTGGGTCAGACGATGTCCACATTAGTGGTCCAGGGCGCCACCTATGGCTGACCCTGGCGGATATGAGGGAGGCCGACAAGCACGCTTCTTGGACTCCCGATCTCCCAGGCCGGCCTATTCGGAAGCGGTGGAGGACTTTGCCCAGCAGTTCTCCGCCGCAGAAGCAGGAGGCGTTTCGACACATCCTGCCCGGCGGTCCGCTGCTGTCTCCACCCCACGCCGGCTGCAGCCCCTCCGTCTGCTCGTCGCCGGCGCCCTCCTGCTGCCTCCACCTCCGCTCCAGCTCGGCCACAACAGCAGCCTGCACTACGGCCGCAGCGTGGAGCTGGCCGCAGGAGACCGGCGCAGCCCGCCTCCGCCCCTGCCAAGCCCGTGAAGCGCCAGGGCAGGCGGCGTCCCTGAGACAGGCGACCCGGAGCCTTTGGATCCTGCTCTTCAGGAGATGGTGACTGCACCACTCCTTCCCCGGAGGAGGGCCGGTGGAGAATCTTTTGTTTCCTTTTGTTCTGTTCCGCCACTGACCCCCGGGTCAGTGGTACCCAAAACTTCAATAAAAGAGCAGTTTCCTTTTCCTCCGGGTCCCAAGAGGGCGAGGATGGCAGTGTACGAGACCTCGTCTCCACACTCCCGTCCCCCTCTCTCTTCGCCAGTGGGCAGCAGGGTCCGGTCCGAGGGGCCGCGCCTTCTCCCGCATCCCCTGCCCAACTATGGAGCCAGGTCAGTGTCACACCACACACTCAGACCCCACTTGAGACGCACTGCCTTCGAGTCGGGCCCCTGTGCTCCATTTCGCTGCCCCACCGTGGGGTACGTCAGTGACTCCCCTGGTCCCGCTTGCACGGTCCCTGGGGGCCTGGCTAGAGCTCCCCAGGCCGTCTCGCTGGCTCCTGAGGACTATCAGACTCGGCTACGCGATTCAGTTCGCCCGGCGTCCCCCCAAGTTCAGGGGCATTCGGTTCACCTCAGTGTTGAGCAAGGATGCCCCTGTCTTGCGTCAGAAGTCGCGGTCCTACTGGCGAAGGACGCGATAGAGCCGGTCCCTCAGCCGAGATGAAGTCAGGGTTCTACAGCCCCTACTTCATCGTACCCAAGAAAGGCGGTGGGTTACGACCAATCCTGGACCTGCGCGTTCTGAATCGGGCCCTTCACAAGCTCCCGTTCAGGATGTTGACGCAGAGACGCATCTTTCAATGCGTCCGTCCCCTCGATTGGTTTGCAGCAATCGACCTGAAGGACGCCTACTTCCATGTCTCGATCCTCCCTCGACACAGACCGTTTCTCCGCTTTGCGTTCGAGGGGCGAGCATACCAGTACAAGGCCCTTCCCTTCGGGCTATCCCTGTCGCCTCGTGTCTTCACCAAGGTCGTAGAAGCCGCCCTTGTACCGTTAAGGGAAGCAGGCATTCGTATCCTCAACTACCTCGACGACTGGCTCATTCTGGCCCAGTCCCGAGTACTGTTGTGCGAACACAGGGATATGGTGCTCAGTCACCTCAGCCGGTTGGGACTTCAGGTCAACCGAGAAAAGAGCAAACTCTCCCCTATGCAGAGGATCTCTTTTCTCGGCATGGAGTTGGACTCGGTCAACCTCACAGCACGTCTCTCAGAGGAGCGTGCTCAGTCAATGCTGAGATGCCTGGAGTCTCTCCAGCACAAGAGGGCGGTTCCACTGAAACATTTTCAGAGGCTCCTGGGGCATATGGCATCCTCAGCCGCTATCACGCCGCTCGGATTGCTTCATATGAGACCGCTTCAGCGTTGGCTCCACGACCGAGTCCCGAGATGGGCATGGCGCCACGGCACATACCGGGTCTCACTCACCCCGTCCTGCCGTCGCACCTTCAGCCCATGGTCGGACCTTGCTTTTCTTCGGGCAGGAGTTCCCCTAGAGCAAGTATCCAGGCATGTTGTTGTTTCAACAGACGCCTCTGCCATGGGCTGGGGGGCCATGTGCAACGGGCACGCAGCCGCAGGGCTCTGGACAGGGCCCCAGCTGCAGTGGCATATCAATTGCCTCGAGTTGCTGGCAGTATGGCTTGCTCTGCGCCGCTTCAGAACGCTGCTACACGAGAAGCATATACTGGTCCGCTCGGACAACACTGCGACCGTTGCGTACATCAACCACCAAGGCGGTCTACGCTCCCGTCGCATGTCGCAACTCGCCCGCCATCTCCTCCTTTGGAGTCAGAAGCATCTGAGGTCGCTTCGCGCCGTTCATGTCCCAGGCGAGCTCAATCGTGCAGCCGACGAGCTCTCTCACGTCAGCACGCCCTTCCGGAGAATGGCGACTCCACCCGGTACTCCAGCTGATTTGGGCAGCCGGGGGCGCTCAGGTGAACCTGTTTGCCTCCCGGACACGTCTCACTGCCATTTGTTTTCTCCCTGTCCGAGGGGACCCTCGGTACAGATGCACTGGCATGCAGCTGGCCTCGGGGCTTACGCAAAATATCGTTTCCCAGTGAGCCTTCTCGCACAGACCCTGTGCAAGGTCAGGGGACGAGGAGCAAGTCCTCTTGGTTGCGCCTTACTGGCCCAATCGGACGTGGTTCCCAGAACTGATGCTCCTCGCGACAGCCCCTCCTTGGCAAATTCCTCTGAGGAGGGATCTACTTTCTCAGAGGGCCCTCTGGCACCCGCGCCCAGACTTGTGGAATCTCCACGTATGGTCCTTGGGCCAGGGCGGAGGTTCTAAATGGGCTACCTCCAGCGGTAGTAAACACTATCACTTCTGCCAGGGCCCTGTCTGAGACAGGCCTACAGGCTGAAGTGGAACCTGTTCATCGATTGGTGTTCTCCCGCCGGGAGGACCCCGTAGATGCCCGATCGCAGTCGTGCTTTCTTTCCTGCAGGATGGGTTGGGCGAAGGCTGTCTCCCTCCACCCTCAAAGTGTATGTTGCCGCTATTGCCGCACATCACGATGCAGTAGACGGTAAGTCTCTGGGGAAACACGACCTGGTCATCAGGTTCCTCAGAGGGGCAAGGAGGCTAAATCCTCCGCGCCCTCACCTGGTACCCTCTTGGGATCTCCCCTCGGTCCTGTCGGCCTTGAGGGGGGCCCCCTTTGAGCCTCTGCAGTCAGTAGAGCTTAAGTTTCTGTCTCTGAAGACAGTGCTCCTCTCGGCATTGGCCACAGTCAAGAGGGTAGGGGACCTGCAAGCATTTTCGGTCGACGATTCGTGCCTAGAATTCGGGCCGGCTGACTCTCACGTTGTCCTGAGACCCCGGCCTGGATATGTGCCCAAAGTTCCCACCATGCCCTTCAGGGACCAGGTGGTGAACTTGCAAGCGCTACCCGGAGGAGGCAGACCCAGCCATTGCTCTGCTCTGTCCCGTTCGTGCCTTGCGCATCTATGTGGACCGCACGCAGAGCTTCAGGACCTCAGATCAGCTCTTTGTCTGCTTCGGAGGACAGCAGAAGGAAGAGCTGTCTCCAAACAAAGACTCGCCCACTGGATAGTGGAGGCTATAGTCTTGGCCTATCAGGCCCAGCGCTTACCGTGCCCCCTTGGGGTGAGAGCACACTCTACGAGGCGTTGCTTCCTCTTGGGCTCTGCACAGGCGCCTCAATAGCAGACATTTGTAAAGCTGCCGGCTGGGCGACACCTAATACGTTTGCGAGGTTTTACAATCTCCGTATAGAGCCAGTGTCCTCCCGTGTACTTGTCTCGGATGGCCAGTAACACTGGAAACCCGCTCGGTGTCAATCACGCTTGCTGCGCCATTCCCCTCTACGGACCGGATACGTGCGCCTTGTTGCTTCTCAGTTCAGTTCCCCACGGCGAACCCTGTTGAAGTTCCTCCCGCACCCTCGGCAGTCAGGTGTGGCGGAGCACCAGACGCCAGGTCCAGTACTCGTACGTTGCCCAAGGTCAACCCCTGTGCTGGGCTAGGTGCCCATGTGTAGTGATTCCCCTTTGGTGATCCCACATGTGTATTCTTCCATGCGGCTCCCCCTTGGTGAGCCCGTGTCTTCCCTGGCAGAAACCTTCTGCCCACTCTGCTGTGTAGCTACCTCACCCCAGGCGGGCTGAGTCTACCTCAGAGACTCCCGTATGTAGTACTGCCCTCGGCCAGTCCATATGTGTAATCTCCACATGATACCTCCGGCTCCGTGGCGTTTCCCCTACTTGAGTGCCTTTCCCAGTGTTATTCTACCCACTGAGCGGAACAGCAGTGGCGGTTATCTCTGCCTAAACCCTGTCCTATCTTCCATCCCAACTGGTGTGGGGGACTTGCCGGCTTCTGCAGAGCACTGGAGGGTCAGCAATAGTGGCGTTTTCAAGGGATCCCATTAGTCAGTCACTCTGGCGTTCGTCGACGTGACTGACTGATAGGGAAACGTCTCGGTTACTGCGTAACCCGTTCCCTGAAGGAGAACGGAGCGTAACGTCCCGTCGCCATAGTTGCTGTACCACCGCTGTACGGCCGGGCACAGTCTCGGCTCCTCAGCGAAAAACTGATGTGCGTTTGCACGCGCTCTCCTTTATACCGCCGCGCGGAGCGCGCGCGTGAACACGCACGCCAACTGTCATTGGCTTGTTTTGTTAACACTCGAAGGTGATTGGGCTCTCCGGCGAGATCCCATTAGTCAGTCACTCTGGCGTTACGTCTCCGTTCCCTCCTTCAGGGAACGGGGTTACGCAAGTAACCGAGACGTTATCGTCCGCTGGTGTGCATGCTAATATAGTTATTATGATGTAGATATATTTCATTATAAACTATAACCAGTAAAAACAACAATAGACTTATCGTTATTACTATTGTTAAAGATATTATTATACATATAGCTGCTATTAGAGCTAACATAATAGTTCAAATATTGCTATTAATTATAGTTATCTTTATACTTATAGTTATCATCATAGTTGTCATTATAGCTAACGTTATAGTTCAATTATAATTGTTATTACAGTTATCAGTTATCTTATATATATATGTATATGTATATATTTATATATTTATATATATATATATATTATTATTTTAATTTTTTTCTAGTTATAGTGCTATGGTTATAATTATCAAAGTTAACGTTATAATTATAGTTATTAGTAATAGTTTATAATTAGACTATAGTTAACAATGTACAGTTAATGTTATTGATGCTATTTTAGTTATCGGTTACAGTTACTATTATACTTTAATTTAGCATTATAGTTATCAAAGCTAATGTTATAATTAAAGGTAACATTAAAGTTATTGTTACAGTTAAAGTGATCATTATTATAGTTATTGTTATGTTATTATAATAGTTATCGGTTACAGTATCGGTTATTATACAGCAATTAACATATTTATTGTTGTCATTCTAGTTATAATTAGAGATATTATTACATTTATCATAGTTGTTAACACAGTTATTGGTTATGGTAATCTTTACAGTTATCGTTATAGTAACTATTACAACAACACTATAAACCAATCACAATTTAGTATGCAAATATGATGACATCATGACTGCCGTTGCATTCCAAGTCAGGCGGGGTTTCTCAAACTTCAGTTTGTTTAAACCTGGCTTTTGTCAAACGTTTTGATTGTTTGTTTCCAGTAAATGCCTGTGTCGGTGTGTATCTGCAGTAGGGCTTGAACGACTTCTGATTTTTTAAAGTCGACTTTTATGTGATGAACGTCAAGTTGACTAGTTGCTGATGACGTCATTAATGCACAAATAAGTCTGGAGCTGTGACAAACACCTTGTGTACAGCTATGACACACTACCCACATGACTATTGCTCCTATAACAGCTTCTTTTGATCAGTTCTTTAGTCTTTGGGTCGTTATATTTCACACCTGCTCGTTCTAAATCAGATACAGTAAGTAGTACAGTAAAGAGTACATTCATATGAATGCATGCATTAGTGAGAGCGGTTGCGTGTGAATTAATTCTACCTGCAGCGTCTCTCTACTAGTATTGAAGCTGTGGGATTTAGTTATTAAGAAATATATGCTTCAACTTTTCAGTTTCTAAGCTATTTTACACAGACATCACAGAACAGTGTTGAATGATTCTGCGCGTGATGTATTGTACGTGCTACTGTCTGTAGCTATGTGTGTGATGTATTGTACGTGCTACTGTCTGTAGCTATGTGTGTGTGATGTATTGTACGCGCTACTGTCTGTAGCTATGTGTGTGCGTTACAGTGCAGCAGCGCATTAGATTATAACCTGATTAACTTACCTGTACAATAAGTGTTTAAAACATGCATTTCCAGCATCCAGTAATATAATCACACATGTCTTGTGGAGCGCATTCAGAGTGTGAATTAGTTTGTAATTTTAACTGTTTGGAAACGGAGCGTAATGTGGATTTATTATTCAATAGCGCCCTCTATAGGACCAGCGACTAGTCGACGTCAAGCTTAAAGCATCATTGCACTGAAGTCCACTAGTCTGTGCAACCCCCAGACTCTGCAGTAGCATTACGACTGAAGCATCGCTCGGTGTGTCAGTGACTGCGAGCCGCACCTGTGCTGGTGAGTAGAGTCTCTGGTTCTGTGTGAATCCACTCTGGCTGGTGCTGGTGTGAGAGTGAACCGAAGCCATCGCCGCCTGTCTGTTCCCGAAGCCTCCCGCCGGTCTCTCGCCCCCATCGGCCCCGGTCGGCCGGTCCAGACCTCCCAGACAGCACAGGCCACCCTGCGCCAGCTCCATCTCAATCTCCGCGTCCATCTCCGCGTCCTCCTGCGCCTCTTTGTTGGAGTCATCCAGGTGCTTCATCAGCACGGCCACCACCACATTAATCAAGACGAACTGAGCCGTCAGAACGAAGCTGACGAAGTACATGGGCGAGATGATCTGCAGGCTGGAGTTACACGAGTAGCTGTCGCCCGGCGGACACTCGCGCAGCGTGTCCTGTGAGCAAAGGAACTCTAATTACTAACGATTTTCCATTTCAAAATGATCATTTAGGGAAGACAGTGCAGGCAAAAACACAGTGCTTTCATGCACCTACCAAGGGCTTTTTGGTTTTTCATAAAGTGTGTGTTTTTTAGTGGAAAAAACATCCTAAGACACTGTTAAAGGGTTAGTTCACCCAAAAATGAGCCTGTGTTTTATTCCCCTTTGAGCCATCCTAGGTGTATACGACTTTCATCATTCAGATGAATCCAATTGGAGTTATATAACAGTGCGGGGGGGTGAATAAAGGCCTCCTGTAGTGATTCTATGCAGTACACATATACATATGATAATAAATTAATACAATTAAAACATGAATGTTGTAAAGCTAGTGAATAAAAACGATCCACCCATATGCCTCTGCTCAATGACGGTGCCTGAATCAGCTGTGATCAATGACGTCACTCCCAGGGAGGCGTGCCCAGGCCTGTTGTACACGCCCCTCCATTGGCTCCACCCCCATGTCAAAACAGTGCCACAAAGTGAGACATGCAGAAACGTGAAGTGCAAACCGGTATCACAAGCTCAAACTTGACTGAAACGCAAAATAAAAGCAGCGTTGCAAATAAATTTGTAGATATGGCCATGGAAAATATGTATAGCAAAATCATTGCTTTTGCTCGGTTTCATTTATTTCTAGCAATTCTTTATTTTTGTTTACAGAAAGCACATTTATTTTCTCAATACTTTAATTTTCGTTTGTAAAACTTTATTATTTTAAAGTTGGTTTGATATATAAATATGTGTGTGTGTGTGTGTGTGTGTGTGTGTGTGTGTGTGTGTCTGTGTGTGTGTGTGTGTGTGTGTGTGTGTGTGTGTGTGTGTGTGTGTGTGTGTGTGTGTGTGTGTGTGTGTGTGTGTGTGTGGGCATGTTTATGTGGTTTATGAGGACACAAATTTGTATAATGACATGGGTATGACATAGGTATTACAAGGAGAAGGTGATTTATGAGGACATTTTCAGTGTCCCCATAATTTAAAAACGCTTATAAATCATACAGAGTGAGTTTTTGAGGAAAATAGAAATGCACCGTCTCCTGTGAGGGCTAAGTTTAGGTGTAGGGTAGGTGTGTAGGGCAATAGCACATACAGCTTGTACAGTATAAAACCATTACGCCTATGGAAAGTCCCGTAAACCATAAAACAACATGTGTGTGTGTGTGTGTGTGTGTGTGTGTGTGTGTGTGTGCGTGTGTGCGTGTGTGTGTGTGTGTGTGTGTGCATGTGTGTGCATGCGTGTGTGTGTGTGTGTGTGTGTGTGTGTGTGTGTGTGTGTGTGTGTGTGTGTGTGTGTGTGTGTGTGTGTGTGGCATTAAATTGATACACCCGCCCACTGCAAGGATAGAGCTTGAAAGTGCCAGGACAATTTTTTATATAACTCCGATTGGATTTGTCTGAAAGAAGAAAGTCATATACAGCTAGGATGGCTTGAGGGTGATTAAATAACAGGCTAATTTTAATTTTTGGGTGAACTAACCCTTTAAGTGTTTCTTTTGAAGCACTTTATCTACTTGTCTCAATAGATTTCAAATACAACACATATTTGTAAAAGCAGTTTTCTCCTACACTGAGCCATCCATCTTCACTTCAGCAGCACTCACACACATCAAACTTTACATTTGTATTCTTGTCTATACCATGAAGGTTTTTACAGAGGGATGTGTTCATATGTAACTTGCTTGATTATGTACAAAATATAGTTCCCCAAAAATTGAAAATATATTGTTTTCTGAATTACCAAAACATTTGACTCCAATATGTCAATTTTTTTTTTATTTAACAAGAATTGTGAAACCGACTTCATCCAGTGTTCAGATTATTGTATTAGAAGCGTATGCAAATTAGCGCATATTTCATTAAATAATGCATAATTTGCATATTCAAACCTAATATAGGGGTGTGTTCATATATCAGACGCCTGATATATATTTAACATTTTATTTCTATAAACATGGTGAAAATGTATTTGTTTTCAGTCTGTTGACAGTGTTTTCTGATTAATGGTGATATAAAATATAAATTTAGCATTTAAAAGTATGATCACTGGCAGCTTGTGGATATTAAAATAAAGGAGGCACACTAAAACGTATTAATACCTACTCTGATGTTTGTTTGTTTAGCTGCTCAATAAAAGACTGCATTATACACGAGCAGCCAAAACATTTTGAACAGTAAGATTTTTCAATGATATTAAAATAATTATATTCTGCTCACCAAGCCTGCATTTATTTGATCCAAAATACAGTAAAAACTACGGTGGCCCAGTAGCGCACAACACAACGCAATTATAAAAAAGCAAATATAAGCTCTCAACACAATGAAATTAAAAAAGCAAACATAAACTCAACACAACAAAATTAAGCGACAACACAACAGAAATGCTCCCGACCACTAGGGGGCAGTAGTTCTGCAGAAATGGGTAATTGTGCACATGTCTCTAATATTCATGGGCGCCGCCGGCTGTCAGAATAGTAAAATAATCTCTGGTACAGTGTTGCCAGGGTCATGGTTTGCATTCATGGGTAAAATTACATAGACGCGGGTTGCGGTTTTATGGGCTACTTTTATAATGTACCACGGCCGCATAAAGCCTTAGACTGATGTGTATAATACTTGGAATATATACCTTGTAACTTATGAACAGAGAGACTGATGTCACAAACTATAACATGACACAAGTTTCACGCACAGCATAAGATGTTAAGCAGAAATACACACGACGCCAGTCAAAGCATGCATGTCTCTTATAAGGTTGCACGCTCCACGTGTCTCTGTTTATATGATAGCACAGTTTATTTCTACTACACAAACTCAAACACACGTGAAGCTCATGGTAATTTCAGTGTCACACTTTATCAATCTCCAGACCTAAAACACGTTGTTCATTTAAAAATCAATTACACATAGTAAGATCAATCTTGTGGCGTCTCGAGGAAGTATTGGTTTTCACTGCCAACACTGCCCCCTAGTGGTTGGGAGCATTTATGTTGTGTTGTGGCTTAACTGCTTATGTTTGCTTTTTTGATTTCGTTGTGAGCTTATGTTTGCTTTTTAATTTTGTTTTATTGTGCACTACTGGGGCACCGTAAAAAACAGTAATATTGTGAAATATTTTTACTATTTAAAATAACTGTTTTCTATTTGAATATATTTTAAAATGCAATTAATTCCTGTGATCAAAGCTACATTTTCAGCCTCATTACTCTACCAGTCAAATGTATACAATAATGTATACAATATACAATAGGTTTAAAATTTCACTCACCTATTGCTTGAATAAAAAAATGCATCCTTCTGTCCTTTTTTGCTGCAACTGTGTCTATGATAAATTAAGGCTTATGCATCATCAATTAAGGTCAGCCACTCAGTGTTGCTAAATAATTCTGTTTTAAAACATGCAGGCGGAAGATGGGTTTATGACCAGAGTAGGCATGGGCCTTTCATTTTTATTTTTAGCAGCAGCTTTGAAAATTAGTCGGTGATTAAATATTCAAGATCTCTCCATTGTGATTGGTTGATAAACCAAAGGAGCATAGTCTTCTTCGTGATTTGTTTTTTCTTCTTCTATATTTAAACCAAGGAGAAATAGAGCCACTCTGCTGACAAAGTCAAATAATAAATGGTGATTGGTTCATTTTTAATCAATGAAGGCCAGAGTCTCCAGCTGTGGATTGTGCATCCTTCCTCTCTTAGACGTCTATAGACATTCATGTGTAATAGCAGCAGAAAAACACATGGGATTGCAACTTCTGTAATATTTGCAATGGTGAAATGTCAATAAATACACATTCTGAAGACATGAATTTAATAACTTGAGACTTTATTAACATTAAATTGTAAGCTATTTATTTTTTCTATCTTAAAATTTTGAGTAGGCTGTGACTCCCCTGATATCTGTTAAGTTACATTTTTACCCTATTCGCCCAAATTATTAATCAATACAATCTTTATCAAGCAGCACAACAAAGCAATAACTCGCCGATTATAGATGGTTTCATCGAGCGCACACGCCGGACCGAAGGTAACTTCCGGTCTGTGTTTGTATATCGGGCTGTTAGTGGCGCCGGCTACAAACACAGTTAAAGTGATGAGTAATGAAGTTGGGCTCAGGTTGTTGTGCTGTGGGATCCGTTTCACATGCATACGTGTATTTGTGGCGACCCGCCACGATATCAACACTTTCCCAAAAGGCTTCGTTGAATAAACATGAGCATGTAATGCACGTTTAAAAATCAAAACGTGATATATCCCCATATTTCTGAAGAAACACTGTCTTTAGAACATGTTTTCATTTCATCTTGCATGTTATATGTGTGATAAAGCAGAGTTTGTAAGCTCAGTTTACAGCCGTTACCGGGCTAAACCTCTAACATTAACGTTATTTCTCCCGCTTTTAAGTGTCTCCTGCTGGCAGAGAGTGAATTTGCATTTTTCATCTCAGTCCGTCTGATTTACGAAGCAAAATTATTTTGCTTTTTATAAAAAATAATCTACTCCAGAGGGACTTAGCTGTTGTTATTGATTCTATTTGGATGTCTACCTGAAGATAAGTTAGGGCCGCAAACACGCGCATGCGCTGTAACGCTTGTTTATGCACAACACTCTGCATTCAAGGACTGTGACTGAATGCAGCTGATTTACGGTCTTTAGTTTGTGGGTTGTGTTCATATAAAGACTCAATGACTGCAGCGTGAGCTCTACCTTCATGATGCCGTTCCAGTTATCTCCTGTAGACACCTGGAAGAGTGTGAGGAACGCCATGCCGAAGTTTTCAAAAGTGGCGTGACGACTCATGCCTTCACACGGGTATTCAACATTACACACTGAAACACAGAGAAACATCCAGTTATCTCATGAACTAATCACATGTTATTTGAATGTCTCCATGTTCATTCATAATGCCACCAAGGCTGCAATTATTTGATCAAAACACTGTAAAAACAGTCGTGCTGCACAACATTTTTGTGAAAACTGATGCATTTAATTTTTTCAGGATTCACAGATTAATAGAAAGTTTATAGAACAGCATTTATTTGAAATATAAATATTTTGTAACATTATAAACATCTTTACTGTCACTTTTGATACATTTTATTAATGATTAATTAATGATTATAAATTAATAATTTAATTCTAAATGAATACAATTATTAATTTATTTACCAAAAAATAACTAATATATATATATATAAAATATAATTAATAAATTCATTATAATATAATATTTAAAACAAATAATAAAATAAAATATACAATATAAAAAAGAAAAACTTATAAAAAAAATAAAAATAAAAAATAAATAAATAAATAAAATTGAGCTTTAGTACTGAAAAAGGAAATTGTTTTATCTCACCCAAATCTCCAAAAAGCTCGACTCCGAGTGCGGCGTAGATGAAGAACAGCAGAACAAAGAGCAAACCCAGATTCCCCACCTGAACAAAACACACACACACACACACACACACACACACACACACACACACACACACAGCAGTGTTTGTTCATCCGTCGTGGAGCGCTGAGCTCGTCTGAGGCAATAAAGCAGCCGTCAACACTCAGAAAGAAAGTCATTTAATTCCCAGAATGAGTTTTTTGCTGGTCAGGCGCTCACAGCTGCTTTATTGCTCATATTCAAGGTTAATTCATTTCCATTAGATGTGCCGGAAGCCCATCTGAGCCCGGAGAGAGCTCAAGAAAACAAACACTTACTCACAGTATTCCTCACAGATGCTTTACTCAAACACACACAGTGGTTTTATATAAATATAGATTTGAAATTGCATGAATTAAATAACTATTGACACATTTACAGGAGTGAAGTGTGATTATCGGCACAGTTAATGCAGTGAAAGGAGGTTTGTAGATCGACGCCATCTGTTTAATGTGTTCGTGAATGTGAAATGAGTCAGCCATGTTGAACACTCAATGACTCTTGAAACGACGTGATGAGAACAAGTCTAACGCTTCATTCACACACCAGACGCTTCTCAGCCACTTTAGAACTGAACGACATTGTGTAGACGCTTAAGTCTGATCCGTCTGCTGAGACACAGTCATTTATGATATGCATATTTATTTCTAAGGCTCTAAATGATAGACATGATCAGCTTTGTTGTTAAACCTGTTTCACACTACTGCACAACCTACTGCATGTCTTATGTTGTCGGACTGTTAGTTTAGAGTGTTTTATATACGTATACGTATATAAACGTACAGCTTCTGCTGCTGCCTCTCGTGTATTTCTGCAGTTAATTCCAGAAATTTTGGGATGTTTTTTTTTTTATTAATAAATTGGAAACTAAAAAAACTTACATAGAGAACATAACAAAACATTTACACTTATCCACTAAATTGAGCTCATTTCAACATTTGATGCCTGCAACAGGTCTCAAAAAAGTTGGCACGAGGGGCAACAAAGGGCTAAAAAAGCAAGAAATGTTGCTGTGAGAACATCTAGCAACTAATCAAGTTAATTGGCATCGGGTCTGTAACATGATTAGCTATAAAGGGATGTCTTAGAGAGGCAGAGTCTCTCAGAAGTAAAGATGGGCCGAGGATCTCCAATCTGTGAAAGAGTGTGTAACAATATTGTGGAATACTTTAAAAACAACGTTCCTCAACGTCAAATTGCAAAGGCTTTGCAAATCTCATCATCTACAGTGCATACCATTTTCAAAATATTCAGAGAAATCTCTGTGCATAAGGGACAAGGCCGAAGACCTTTGTTGGACGCCCATGATCTTCGGGCTCTCAGACGACACTGCATCACTCATCGGCATCATTCTGTCATTGACATTACTAAATGGGCCCAGGAATACTTCCAGAAACCACTGTCGGTAAACACAATCCGCCGTGCCATCTGCAGATGCCAACTAAAACTGCAGATGCAAAAAGAAAGCCATATGTGAACATGGTCCAGAGGTGTCGTTGTGTCGTGTGGGCCAAGACTCATTTAAAATGGACTGTTTCAAAGTGGAAAAGTGGTCAGACGAGTCCAAATTTGACTTTCTTGTTGGAAATCACATACGCCGTGTCCTCCGAGCTAAAGAGGATGGAGACCTTCCAGCGTGTTATCAGCATTCAGTTAAAAAAACAGCATCTCTGATGGTATGGGGTATTTTAGCAGGACAATGCAAAACCACATACTGCAGCTATTACAACTGCATGGCTTCATAGTAGAAGAGTCCGGTGCTGAATTGGCCTGCCTGCAGTCCAGATCTTTCACCTATTGAGAACATTTGGTGCATCATTAAACGAAAAATACGTGAAAGACAACCACAAACTCTTCAGCAGCTGGAAACCTATATCAGGCAAGAATAACTCCAGAAACTCATAACTCAAAGAAGAAGAGTTGTTACACCATGGTAAACATGCCCCCGACCCAACTATGTTTGAGACCTGTAGCAGGCATCAACATTTACCTTTACATTTATTCATTTAGCAGATGCTTTTATCCAAAGCTATTTGCAATTGAGGAATACAATAAGCAATACATTATAACGAGGAAAACAGATATAGGGAGTGCTTGTAATACAAAGTTCTAGGCATTGTTCAGAGCAAATACTAGCCAGATATTGAGAGGTTAAGGGAAAAAGTCAAGTGATGATGGAAGAGATGAGTTTTCAGGTGTCGCTTGAAAATTGTCAGGGATTCAGCAGTCCGGATGAGGGTGGGAAGTTCATTTCACCAGCCAAGAACGGTGAATGAAAACGTTCTGGAAAGTGATTTTGTGCCTCTCTGTGATGGCACCACAGGCGTCGCTCACTAGCAGATCTCAGACTTCTGGAGGGGATGTAAATTCAGTAATAGTGAGTGGAAGTAGGAGGATGCTGAGCCTGTGGTTGTTCTATATGCAAGCATCAGTGTCTTGAACTTGATGCAAGCTGCAACCGGTAGCCAGTGCAGGGAGACAAAGAGAAGTGTAACATGGGCTCTTTTGGGTTAACTGAAGACCAGTCGTGCCACTGCATTCTGAATCATTTGTAGAGGTTTGATTGTGTTTGATGGAAGTCCAGCTAGAAGAGCATTGCAGTAGTCCAGTCTAGAAATGACAAGGGCCTGGACAAGAAGTTGTGCAGCATGCTCTGTCAGAAAGGGCCTGATCTTTCTGATGTTGTGTAGTGCAAACCTGCAAGATCGAGCAGTCTTTGCAATGTGCTCTTTGAAAGTCAGCTGGTCATTGAAAATAACACCAAGATTTCTAACTGGACTTGATGGGGTAATTGTAGAAGAACCTAACTGAATCGTGAAATCATGCTGTAGAGTTGGAGTTGCAGGGAAGACAAGGAGCTCAGTCTTTGCCAGGTTGAGCTGTAGATGGTGTTCTTTCATCCATGCTGAGATGTCCGCCAGGCAGCCTGAGATCCGTGCAGCTACCGTTGGATCATCTGGTCGAAATGAGAGATAGAGCTGTGTGTCATCAGCGTAGAAATGGTAGGAGAAGCCATGTGCCTGTTAATGGGAGCCAGTGATGTAGTGTATGTGGAGAAAAGGAGGGGTTCAAGAACCGATCCCTGGGGAACCCCAGTGACCAATTGATGAGCTTTGGATACCTCCCCTCCCCAGACCACCCTGAAAGACCGACCAGTGAGATAGGATTCAAACTAGCGAAGTGGACTCCCAGTGATGTCCAGTGATGAGAGGGTGGACAGGAGGATCTGATGATTGACAGTGTCAAAAGCAGCAGATAGATCCAGCATATCCAGAATAAAAATTGATGATTTGGAATCAGCTTTTGCAATCCGCAGGGCTTCAGTGACTGAGAGTAGCACTGTCTCAGTTGAATGTCCACGTCTGAACCCTGATTCATTAGCATTCAGTAGGTTATGCTTTAACAGAAATGAGGATAACTGGTGGAAAACTGCTCGTTCAAGCATTTTCACTATGAATGGAAGGAGAGAGACAGGTCTGTATCTATCTGTAAGTGAAGTGATTAATGTAGGTTTTTGAGCAGTGGGGTAACCCGAGCCTGCTTGAATGCAGTTAGGAATCAAATTTGAAATGAGCTCATTTTGTGGATATAATTGTAAAATTAAAACAATTATGTTATCTATGTTCTATTGTGAATTAAATATTGGCTAATGTGATTTGAAAGTGTTTTAGTTTTCATTTTAATCAAATCAAATAAAAAAACCGTCCCAATTCCCAACATTTACAAATCCCATTACAAGTTGGGTTGTAAATATTGACTGGTTTTGATCAAGTAAATATCAGAATAACTAGTAGTAATATTTCCAGACTGAAGCAGTTCAGCTTTACTTGATCCTCCATCAGTAATATTTTAGTCTCAAATCTGATCATCAGGATCTTTTGTTTCCAGAAGCTTTACTTTCACTGAATGATCTTCATCTCACATCTTCTGAGGAGCGTTTATTTCTTCATCTCTCAATTATTATATGTTTGGATCATTTACATCTCATCTTACGGAGACATATTATTGGAGATATAGAGCAACCGCTGATTTTTAGATCATTTTATGTCAGTATCTGTTGTACTGTTATAAAGATCTCATTGATTTACATTACAAGCATCAGAATTACATCATAGAAATATCAGCATCTGCAGCAAAATTCATAATTTTGCTCAGTTTGAGTTTCTAAATAAAACGGAGCTGTTTTTTTTCCTCCATATTCTAACTGTATCAGACTATATGAGCCATAAAAATGTGTGTATTTGTACGTGTAAGTGTGTGTGTATACATGTGTGTGTGTGTGTACGTGTGCGTGTGCGTATATGTACGTGTACATATGTGTGTGTGTGTACCTGTGGTAACGCCTGTACCACGGTATCGAGCAGCGCTCTCATTCCTGTGGCCATCTTCAATAACTTCAGAACTGTGAAATTGAGAGAAAAACACACTGAATGTCACGAGAGATGGAAACATCTCAGAGAAGCTCAGTCTGAGTCTCTCTAAAAGAAGATCACACAGAAACATCCATGAGAGGCATTTCTAATACATTTAGAAACACTTCACTTAATGCCTTTATGTATAATGTTGTCTAAAGTATTTTAATGCATTAATAACTCCTGTAATGCTCCTTGATATGCACTGAATGATTTCATGAATAACTGTAATCACAGTTATATTATATTATACAACGTATCTATTTATAGTTACATATATGCATTAGAAATATAATGCATTAAAACACACAACAAACTATAAGGAATCTGCAATTATAATGCATTTAGTGGATACATTTACATTTAGTCATTTAGCAGATTTATCCAAAGCGACTTACAAATGAGGAGAATAGAAGCAATCACAACCAACGAGAAGTCTCAGTTCCTTAACACAGTACACATAGCAGTGTTTTTGAATTACATTATAAATACAAATAAAACTGATATAATGTAAAAGAATAGAGCAAGCTAGTCTTAGAGGCCTATATATATATACAAATATAATAAATACAAAGAAAACAAATAGATAGAATACAAAAACAATAGAAAAGCTAGTGTTTTTTCTTTAAGAAAACAAGCAGTAATATAGGATACAATTATTTATGAACAACATACATTTAAAAAATTACCTTTATAATACATTATACATAAAAGCCTCAAGTGTTACCATAAATTTCACAAATAATAAAAAGTAAAGTACCACATTTAATTAAATGTGATTCTTTTTAAGTACAAAGAATGAAAAAGTATTTTCTTGCAAAATGCAATCAAACTATTTTATTTTATTTAAAATATTTGTATATGGTGTAAATTTTAATATATTTATTTTTAGAATTACTGATATTATTATATTTTCAAAATGTTTTAATTAGTAGTTATTTCCGTCCTTTAGTCAAAAAAGGTGGTCTCAGATTATAACTTATTAAAAGCACATGGATCCAGATGAAACACTAAATAAACTATAATAACCTCCTCGGTCAATTATTGTCCTTCAAGGTCCAAATTGCATTTAATACATAGAGCTCCTGAGGTTTTTAATTGCATGTTGTTATCTCCGAGTTCCCGCGGCGTGTGTGTATAAGCGAGCGTGCTCACCGCGGGCGATGCGCAGGACCCTCATGATGCGGATGATGGTGGGATTGATGGGAAGCGAAGCGCTTATTTCAATCTCCTCCAGAATGATTCCCATCACAGACAGCAGAACGATGGCCAGATCCAGCTGATTCCACCTGAGCACACAGAGCTCATCACAGACCTGATCCTCCGGAAGCACGGCTTGTGTTATTTCAGTCGTGCGCTCACCTGTCCTTAAAGAAGCGTCTGAAGCCGAACGCCACGAGCTTCAGCACGGTCTCCACCACAAACGTGGAGCTGAAGAAGTAGTTGCAGTATTTCAGCGCCGTCTCCAACGACTGAGAGAAAGCAGAGAGAAGAAAGTCAAGTCCAGACGGACTTCTGTTCAGTCTGATTACAGACGATGCTCCTCAAACACAACGATTCATTCATGAAACACCAGCAGGATTAATGCAGCAACTTCAAATATATATATATAATAAATAAAAAATTGATTACAAAAATCTATTCAAAAAATCTATATATGTCAGCTAGTTGCCAAGACAACATTTCTCATTTTAATTGAATTTGAATTAATGTACTAAAATAACTCAAACTGAAATTAGTTATATAAATATATAAAAATAAAAATACACAGAAATGTTTCAATTGAAATGAAAACATAAAATATCAAATTCAAAAAATATAATAAAAAACATGAGAAGATCCCGCAGTGTTCCTGAATATGTAATTACTGGGGAGGGTGCTAATTGTGAATGTGTGTGCTCATATTTAAGAATGAATAATGAGGAATTCACTAACATTCAATTAACTATGCTAATTTTCTTAATGTGATACTAAAATAACTAAAATCATTAAAAAAAATTAATAAAATAAAAATTAAACAAGGAATTATAAAATTTCCATAAAATTAAATAAAATTACATGGACACATTTTAAATAAATTAATAACAAAATGAAAATTTCAAGTGTGTGTCTGTGTGTGTGTGTATACACACACACAAATATATATATATGTATATATATATATTAGTGCTATCAAACGATTAATCACAATTAATCACATCAAAATAAAAGTTATTGTTTACATAACATATGTGTGCATACTGTGTATATGTATTATGCATATATAAATACACACATGCATGTATATATTTACATGCTTATATGTACATTCATATAATTTATATTATTTCTAAATATAATATAAGATAATATACAAGAGAAAAACTCATTCAAATTATGAATACAATCTATAATCGTATCCTCAATGACACTAAAATAACACCGGCTCCAGACCAATCAATGGAAGCGAGTGTGCAGACCGCTGATTGGCTGCGGGTCACGTGACGGTGCCGCTCACCTGTGGTTGGTTGTAGTGCTCCAGGCTCATGGTGATCACATTGATGCAGATGATGAGGGTGATGAAGAGGTCCAGATAATGACTGGTGCAGAACGAGTGAATCATCAGCCGAAGGCGACCGTACGAGGAGTAATACGGCAGCCGCTGCGCCTCTGAACACAAACACAGCCTTCGTTATTATTAAAGGAGATAGTGAACATCCAGAACAAAAACATACAGAGTCATCCAAGATGATCACGTCTTAAATAAAGGAAAACATGTGTTTGAGGATTTCTCTCCATATAGTGGACTTCTATGGTGCCCAAAATCTCCAAAATACAGCTTCAAAGAGCTCTGAACGATCCCAGCCGAGCAAGACGGGTCTGACGATCGTTACTTTATCAATATAATCACATATATGTGTGTGTTGTCTAGTGTGAACTGTGCTTTTTCTGGTTCAAGACTGTTAGGGTACGTCTCATTTTATCTCCAACTCCAAAATCATCCTTCATAGAGTCCGTCTATAGCTATTCACACTCAGTGCAAATAACCATTGCCTTAAGTGATTACAGTATAAGGTGATTAGTCTGATTAGCATGACAAACACACACTAAGAGACATATCATGTTTACTCAAATTGAAGAATTCTGTTGTTTCAGGTTTCTCGATTTATGTTTATTATTGTCATATTACACATTTTGCGTTGTGCTCTTTTTGTGTAGATTTCAAGTATTTTAGTTCAATAAAACGAGCACATAATCTGTTACGGTTTTACTGATTATAATGAGAATTGTATTGGTTTTAATGGAAAGTGTAAATGTAACTCTACTGCTAATTGGTCATAAAACTAAATAAAAATATGAAATCCTAATGTAATATGTCCCAAAACACACTCCAGGAAACATTATTTCATTGTTTTAATGGTTAAAAGATGATATTTTGTACTGGTATTTGTAATGGAAATCATTAGAATTTCTGAGATGGTTTCTATTGTTTTTGTCAACAGG
>CM050419.1:15381305-15383805 GCA_027564155.1 Gymnocypris eckloni scoliostomus
CAGCAATGTTTTGGTTCTACTTATGAACCGCTTTTCCTGGTTCGGAGCTGGTGCTTTGGGTGTCGAAAGACAAAGAACCGGTTTGAAACTAGGCTCTGGCTCTGAACCAGCACTGGAACTGCTTTGGTGGAAAAGGGGTATCACTGGACTAGTTGGACTAGTGTATCTTTCCCTGGAGGGCCAATCTGCTGCAGAGTTTAGCTCCAACCCTGATCAAACTCACCTACCTGTGATCTTATGATTCTACTGATCTTGAAGACTCTGATTAGCATGCTCAGGTCCACAGATTAGCTCCAACCAGCTCCAGATCACACCTGATTGGAAGTTTCTAATCCTGAAGACCTTCATTAGCTGGATCAGGTGTGCTCCAGGAATTGAGTTTTTTGACCAATGGTCTAAAGCAGCGATCCCAAAATCTGGCCCACGAGATCCACTTTCCTGCAGAGTTTAGCTCTGACCCTAATCAAACACACCTGCGCATGCTAATCAGTGTCTTCAGGATCACTAGAAAATCACAGGTAGGTGGGTTTTATGAGGGTTGGAGCTAAACTCTACAGCGCACTGGTCCTCTATGGCAAGATTTGAGGAACCATGGTCTAAAGGAAGCCCTGGTGAGGCTGATTGGTGACTAGTTGACCAAACTTATTAGTTGTTCACCTGAGCGGGCGTAATGTTCTCAGCAGACGGAGCACCCGCAGGACGCCCAGGATCTTCGCTCCGCCCGTCATCGACACCACAATATCAATCAGAGACACGAAGACGAGAAACCCGTCCAGAATGTTCCAGCTGCTGCGCAGATACGGCCGATCCCCCAGATACAGACCCATCGAAACCACCTGAGACAGACCGCATACACATCATGCAGAATATTAACCCTTTAGAGCCTGGACATTTAATGGAAAAGTTGATTGAAGTTTTAAAGTTTACGTAAACACTTTTTTTGGTTGAGCATCATATTTGATATATCAGCCATACAAGCCTGATATATCAAATATGATGATCAACCAAAACAAGTATATAGTATATAGTGAGAACATAGAGGAAAAGCTCAATTTTATTCATAAATTAAAAATCTGATAAGATAAACGCTCCCCAGAAGATGTGAGATGAAGATCATTCAGTGAAAGCATAGCTTCTGGAAACAAAAGATCCCGATGATCAGATTTGAGACTAAAACATGATTGATGGAGAATCAAGGAAAGCTGAGCTGCTTCAGTCTGGAAAATTACTAAAAATTAATCTGTGTTTACACTGCAAGTCTTAATGCACAAATCCAATATTTTGGCTCATCTGTTTACATTCACTTTGGACTGGTATCTGATATCTGTGTTCACATTAATTCCCACCCAAAAGGATTGGCTGCAGTGATCGCTTTACTGTGCTCATGATGGACCCTTGGGTTTTAAATGACCATGCTATTCAAATTATTTGTATAATTTCCGTCAAATGGCCATTATTATTTGCTAGCATGGACAACGGCTGTCATAATGTTTTGCAGCACAAAATCTGACTGAAATGAAAAATATTTTTTTGACTTTTATCTACAGCTTGTTAGAGGTAGAATTCTTTAGTGAAATAAATATGATATTCATTTAAATTATTTCGAATTAATTAACGAGAGAGAGAGAGAGAGAGAGAGAGAGAGAGAGAGAGAGAGAGAGAGAGAGAGAGAGGAGAGAGAGAGAGAGAGAGAGAGAGAGAGAGAGAGAGAGAGAGAGAGAGAGAGAGAGAGAGAGAGAGAGAGAGAGAGAGAGAGAGAGAAAACGAATGCATGCACCCAAGTGTGAGCGAGCGAGTGATTGTGCAGCATTGCGATCAAGCTTGTATGTTTAATTACAGTTATCAGCTCATTGCTGATAAATATATTGTAGCTTTTAGATGTTGTATTTTCAGTTTCTTACCTATAAATAGTTTCCATCTCAAAATGCCAGCGGATAAGGGACGTCGGCATTAAAACGCCATTTAAATCTCTATATGCACACTTGTCGCTCTCACATTGGGAGTTCTGTGGAGAATCGGACATAAGTCGGATGTCCAGATATCGGATGTGTATCTAATTAAAATCTACATTTGGAAGTGGATCGGATGCGAACAAAATCTGATTTTGCGCTGGTTTTTGTGTTTACACGTGTGCAACAAATTTCGATCTGTGTCAGATGTGAGCAAAAAGATGTGTGCCAGAGTAAACGCAGCCTTATTCTGACATTTATTTGATGCAAATCAGTCAAGATTTAACATCAGAAAGACACTGAAGCAGCAGCTGAAGCCGGACGCTTCTACAATTACACTAAAAGAGATTTTACTGGATTAAAAACTCTTTACTATCGATTAGAGATCGACCGATATATCGATTTACCGACATTTTTCCCCGATATTTAAGCATTTTACCATAATCGGATATCGGTTTTGTATTATCGGATTTACCGATAAATGCCGCCATCTTGTGGTTGTTTTGAGAATCGCCACAGCATGTAACTTAACAAGATGCACTTGTTTAAAA
>CM050419.1:15388805-15426305 GCA_027564155.1 Gymnocypris eckloni scoliostomus
TGATTTTTGTTATATTGCACATTTATAAAAGTCAAGTGTTTTATTGTCAATTTTACATGTACAGGTGTGGTTCGCTAGAGAATAGAAAATCTACTCTCAGACTTGGTGCATACAGTTAACATTAAACACTGACAGTAGACATTCAATAAACGCTAAATATTGAGTTTAACCTTGTCTAAAACACACTATACAGGTTTTAATGAGGACATTGTAGAACTATAAAAAAGAGATAAAAGGTGTTAATAAGCATACATGGCAGATGAGTGCCAGTTAAATCAAAACTGCAGATGTGAGTGTAAGATATTGAAAAGAACAGTCTTTATCAGGCTGTCAGATGGTATTCAGACAATGTGGATGAGGTGAAGATCATTCCAGTGTTGCACAAAGTGACTGGTGCGGGTCACAGTTGGGTGGGAGGGAGGACCTGCTGTGGACATGTCAGTTAATTCAGATGTTGAATAACTAAGAGCAGGGTAACAATGAAAAGATAAACTACAGTTCATTTGTGACAGCCTGATGGACAAAGCGTGTTCAGTCTGCCTGTCCTGACTGCAGACTCCGCAGATCATTCAGGTGATGGCAGCAGATCAGCTGTGTCGCACTGTGGGATCACCTGCACATGCTGAGCACTGGTCTCCTGCCAGACTGAGATGTCCTGAGAGAGAGAGAGAGACACCTGATGGATTCTTCTCCAGCTGTTCTCAAGCTATCCGTTGAAGGACGGGATATTGTTATGCGTCCACTCCCGCCATACCACACAGTGAGAGACAGTCAGTTTCTATTCTCGGATAGCGAAACAGTGCTAGCTGATGAAATCTTATGCTCTATGCCTCTCATTGCGAAAGTAGATGCGTTATGCTGTGCTTTCTTAATATGCAATATTCAAAAATATCACGCTGAAAAGATTATCTGCCATTAAACACATAAAAACAAAACTCCTGAAAAATCCTGGATAGAAAACATCATAATATTACATCATAACACCCACTTTTTTGTTATATTGCACATTTATAGGTTGTATTTGTGTGTATATATATATATATATATGTATACACACACATAATTTGTATATATATATATTTATATATAGTATGATTAAATAGCATTTATATAATTTTGAAATATAAAAGTTCCTAAAATGTCATTTAAAAAATGCATTTTATACTTCCAATGTGATGATAAATCATAAATGTGATTATTTGGTTAGTAATGTAGAAATAATGGCAATACTAAAAAATTGTATATGTTATTATTTTTCAAACATTTGATTAAAACTTTCTGAAATCGTAAAATAATCCATTAACTTTGAATAGCAGATTTCCAGCGTGACTCCACTGTACATGGTCACTCCACTGGTCAAATTCACCCACTGTCCTCTGACCATCATGGCCTCCTAATCACCCCATACACTGATTGGCTTCATCACTCTGTCTCCTCTCCACCAATAAGCTGGTGTGTGGGGGGGCGTTCTGGTGCAATATGGCTGCCGTCGCATTATCCAGGTGGAAGCTGCACATTGGTGGTGGATGAGGAGATCCCCCCCTTCTATGTAAAGCACTTTGAGTGTCTAGAAAAGCGCAATAAATGCAACAAATTATGAATTATTGTTACATGTTTCCCTAAACTGTGTGTCGCTATCAGCTGCTCCTGATGTGCAGGGATCACTAATGGTTTGTCCAAGCTGTTCCAGTTCCAGTTCTTCACCCAAAGCATCGGCTTCATCAACACAATGTGATCTGCTCATATGAGTGCTGAACTGATCACATGCAGTGAAACAGGCCTGAGATGCTCAGATGTTTGCCCTTCTGCAGTCTCTGAGTAACTTCTCATGTGTTTTCTGTCATGTAGAGCAGCACTGAGCTCCTGCACAGCGAGCGGCTCTGATGGACTCTAATCAGATCTGTGAGTCTCATTAAACTCTGATTTTGATGAAGAACATCTGACATGAGGAAAACCCATCCTGATGGGTCAATACAGACCGGACTGGACCGAACCAGATGCTGAGGATCTGAGGCGGCGTCACACAGTCGATACACTGAGCTGTCGGAAGGGATTTCAGACACAGCAGAGTGACTGCATTCACTATTTCACACCAGATCAAGTGTTACTAAGCCTGTTAACTCTTTCCCTGCCAAGCAGGGAATTATCCAGGTTTCAGTGTTCTCGCTGTTAAACACTCGGAGAAACTATTACGCATCTCCTCAATGAGTGCAGAATGTGCCGATCAAACACACAGACAAGCAAGACGAAGAAACGAGCGATCTCATATGTAAGCATATGAATATACAAAAGAATGTGAGCATTAACACTAAACCACACATAAATGAAAACTGGCCAATGTTACCGAGTGAAATATCTTTCCAGGTTGTGGTAAAGGACTGCAAGCTTTAGGAGTGCTGATGAAAGCCATCTACTGCATCTTTACTTTGATAACAGTACTGAACATGATCCAGGTGTAGTATTTCATAAAATGACATTTACTCAGTTTTTGCTCAAATTATTATGATTTTTTTATGATTTTTTTTTTACATTAAAGTGTTGATTAAAAAAAATAATGCTTGATGTTAGGATAAAATGGAAAATGTATTAAAAATAATAATAATAACAATTTTGTTTAAAAGTAGAGAGTCTGTTCTTTATTTTCATGCATTGCATGTTCAGAAATTCTTAAAACACTATATTCTAGGGACCATGTAATTTGAGTGAAAATCATCAACAATACTAGAGGTAATATGACTTTTGATATATCAAGAGGCTGTAGAGAATTTCTCATTTTAGTATTTTTGAAGAAAAACCTGTCTGTCAAAAATGACTATTTTCTCATAGTTCAATGTAAAACTTTTGAACACAGCAGATGTTACACTGAAATCTGTTACATGAATATGTTCTATCACGCTCACCTTTTAAATTCTAACACATTAGAATAAATAAAATCATTGTTTTTACATATGACATACAGTAGGTACAGCAGTACCACAAACACAAACAAAAATTAAAACATAACACATATACACAGACACAGAAATTACAGAATGTACACACATACACACACACACACACACAGACACACACACACACAGACACACACACACACACGCACATATGCACGCACACACACAGACAGACACAGGACACACACACACACACGCATACACACAATACACACACACACACACACATACACACACACACACACACACACACACACACACACACACACACAGACACACACACACACACACACACACAGCACACACACACACACACACACACACACACACACACATACAAACACACACAGACACAGACGCACAGATTGACACACACACACACACACACAGAGAGACACACACACACACACACACACACACACACACACACACACACACACACACACACACACACACACGACTCTGGTTATCTGAGATAAAGGCAACTCTTTCCAATTTATTTGGAATAAGAGTTTAATTGTTCCTGGGAGACGTTTCCAATAAACGGAGTAAAATATGAGGATTAACGCATCCGTATGACATCCACATTGATGTGAGCGGACAGCTGCTGTGACCCAGCAGAGCTTGGCTATTGTGTTGGCTGTCATTGCTCATAATGAGCTTCTTCATGTTGTTTATCCTCCCCACACAAACACACGTCTGTGAATCTCCTGCAGCCGTATTTCACTTACGAGAAGTTTATTAAACACTAAAATGAGCCGAGATTCTCCTCAGTCGTCTGTCAGACGTGACGATGTGCCGCTCAGCAGAGAATCGCTCTAATGATACGCTCAAACTGATTCACAATAGCGTTTTTAAATCACTTCACTGAGAGGAAGAGCTTCCTAAAGGACCTTTAAAACTGTGAGAGATCGTCAGGCTCAGAGAGAATGTGTAACTTTATTCCACTTTATGTGCTGCTTCTCAGAGAAAATCATCTGAAATGAGCATAATGGATTCAACAGCAGAGCTGAGAGAACTCAACACTTACTGACCGCTGAAAGCAGCAGCACATCTGTCTGTCCACCTCTCTAACCATCTATCCATCTACCTGCCTATCTATCCACCTCTCTATCCATCTATCTGCCTATCTATTCACCTGTCTGTCCATCTATCTGCCTATCTATCCACCTGTCTATCCATCTATCTGCCTATCTATCCACCTGTCTATCCATCTATATGTCTACCTTTCCATCTATCTGCCTATCTATTCACCTATCTATCCACCTGTCTATCCATCTATCTGCCTATCTATCCACCTGTCTATCCATCTATCTGCCTATCTATCCACCTGTCTATCCATCTATATGTCTACCTTTCATCTATCTGCCTATCTATCCACCTGACAATAGATCTATACGTCTACCTATCTTCCTATCCACTTACCTGTCTATCCATCTATCTGCCTATACTGTATATCCACCTGTCTATCCATCTATAAATCTATCTCTGTTTGTCTATCCATCTATAAATCTATCTCTGTTTGTCTGCCTATCTATCCAACTATATGCCTATCTATCCACTTGTCTATCCATCTATACATCTGTCTATATATGTGCCTTTACTATCCATCTACAGTCATGTAAAAAGTTTGTACACCCTATTGAATTCCATGGTTTTCCATATCAGGACTAGGGATGGGTACCGATAACCAGTCTTATTTTGGTCCGGGACGTAACTGGGTCAATACCGGACTTCTGGTAAGCTTCAGGGCACACAATACTGTTATCGATACTTGTGTTGTTTTATCTCCATACTTCACTGTTAATGATGAATTAGAAGCTGCTGCTTGACATGTTCCTTCACTGAATGATGTGGCCGACGTTTGTTCGACAGTCGTGTGATATCCAATCAATCAATCAGTCATCGCTGCAAGAGTGAAACATTTGAAAATATGCTGCACTTATTCGCAATCACAAACGTACATTATTTGCATGTGCTTTATAGTTAAAGCCTTGCCGGTTAAAATTTAATTTGCATGCTGTTCTGACACAAGTACACTTAAGCCTGTGTGCATTAAAAGGACGATAAAGCAGCACATGATTACTTAGTTATCTTTTAGTTATTGTCTGATTGCACTAATACTGTCAAAACACACAGGGTCTACAAATAAACACAGTTATGTCTATAGTGAAAGTAAACAGTTGAGAGAGAGACAGATGTGCAGGTCTTAAAGAGACAGAACTAAACATGATGCTGATTTTCATTAAAGGGATACTTCACCCAAAAATGTAATTCTATAATTATTTACTCACTCTTTATTCTTGTGCTGAATACAAAAGAAGATATTTTGAAGACTGTTGGTAACCAAACAGTTGCTTGTCCCCACTAACTTTGATAGTAGGGAAAAGAAGTCAGTGCGGACCAGAAACTGTTCGGTTACCAACAGTCTTCAAAATATCTTCTTTTGTGTTCAGCACAAGAATAGAAATTAATACATTCTTCAAAATATTTGTTATGTTTAACAGAAGAAAGAAACTCATTCAGGTTTAAAACAACTTGAGAGTGCGTAAATGATGACAATTTGTATTTTATGGGTGAACTATTCCTTTAATGTTAATAAAATAAAACACAAAGAGAAAAATAACTCTTGCTCCTGACTGAAGAACGTTAATACAGTTGCTAAAGTTCAGCAGAATAAAATAATGTGAAATGTTCAACAACTTTTCACATCATAACTTTTTGCACCAAATAGTATCGATAACAGTATCGATAAGTATCGGTATCGATAAGCCGTATCGGTATCCGTATCGGTATTGATAAAATGTAAACGATACCCATCCCTAATCAGCACATAATTAAGAAATAACTGGTTCTTTCCAGGTCTTACAATTTTGAAAATAAAACCTCAGTTGGACAACAACACATGACATATTGCACCGTGTCATTGTTTATTTAACACAAATAAAGTCAAAATGGAAAGGTTTGCTGGCATGGAGCTTTCAGGTGTGTGTTAACACAATGCCAAGGTGGTAAGACATCAGCAATGATCTTAGAGAAACAATTGTTGCTGCCGTCAATCTGGGAAGAGTAATACGATCATTTCCAAACAATTTTAAGTCCAGCATTCTACAGTGAGGTTGATTATTCACAAGTGGAAGACATTCAAGACTGTCACCAATCCTCCCAGGAGTGGACGTCTCAGCAAATTCACCCCAAGATCAGACCATGTAATGCTCAGAGAAATCGCCCGGAACTTCACCGTAGGCTCCACAGGCCTCAGTTAACATGTAAAATGATCAAAATCATGACAGTACAGTTAGAAGAATATGGGACAAGCATGACATGTTTGGAAGGCTTGCTAGAAGAAAGCTTCTTCCATCTAAAAAAGCATGGCAGCACGGTTTAGGTTTGCAAAGTTGCATCTGAACAAACCATAAGACTTCTAGAACAATGACCTGTGAACAGATGAGACCAAAGTGGAGATATTTGGACATAATTTGGTATGTTTGGTGAAAATATAACAAGCATATCAGCACATACACCTCATACCAAAAGTCACACATGCTGGTGGAGGGCTGATGATTTGGAGCTTGTTTTGTAGCCACAATGATCCCAAGCATACCATCAAATCTACAACAGAACGGCTGAAGAGAAAGAATCAAGGTTCTGCAATACCCCAGTCATGAAATCATGTGGTGAGAGCTGTGTTTAAACAAATGCCCACAAACCTCAATCAACTGGAGCAACGTTGTAAAGAAGAGTGGGCCAATATTATTCAAGAGAGACTGCTAAAGTCATACAGAAAATGATTACTTCATGTTATTGCTGTTAAAAGTGGATCTACAGGCAATTGAATCATAGAGTGTCCTAACTTTGTCACAAATGGCTATTCCATCTTGGCTTTGATTTGTTCATCAAATAATGGCAAGGTGAGATATGTCATGTGATATTGTTCATCTGAGACTTTATTTCCAAATTGTAAGACTTTCCGAGGACCAGGTCATTTTTATTTATTATCTCCTGATACAGAAAACCATGGAATTCAATAGGGTTTCTTAACTTTTCACTTGACTGTTTATGCCATGTCTAGACATCTATATATCTATCTATCCATCCATATATCTGCCTATCTATCCACCTGTCTACCCATCTATCTGCCTATCATCTCTACCTATATATACATCCATCTATCTATCTGGTATTCTGTCCATCCATTTGTCTGTAGTAAAGGGGAACACTTCTTCATTGTAAACATTAAGCCTTGACAAGAAAACCTCATTTATAAGAAACGCTTATAGCCGTTTTAACAGGATGATGTGCACTCACATATTCGGTGTCTTCCTCCAAGTCTTTCTTGTCTTTGTGTGCGTTGAGCTGTGGATAAACCTCTCCCAGCAGCGGCCCCAGAGGGCCCGGGGCTTTCCCATTGCAGTCCTGGTGTTCTGCAGACACGCTCTTCTTCCAGACCAGCGGGGGGCGCTGCTGGAGCTCGGGCAGCTCGAGCGAGAGAGCGCGGCGGTGTTGGCGCGACAGGAAGGGTCTGTGGGGCAGGAGAGACTCGTGTTCGGTGGGGTACGAGTGAACACTGCGGACCCGTAAGCTCCCGCCGATGACCCCTCCGGCCCTCAGGCCACGGGCGGAGCGACCCGCACTGTTCCAGCTACACCGCCGGCTCCAGGATGGCTGAAGGGGAGCACGCCCCCAGTGGTGGTAATGAGAACTGCGGCTGTGACGCTACAAAGAAAGAAGGAAACTTGTTCATTTTTATCTTCTGGAGTCAGATTTACAAAAATATTTTTAACACATTTAATCCCAAATTTATCCCAGACATGAAAATATCCAAATGATGTGGCATTAGTAACCCTTTGAAATAATCAATAATTCTTGTTATTATTATTTGGAAAAGTGTGTGAAAAAATGTGTTTTATGCTCGGTCACAATTTTTGTAACATTTGAATTTTTTATTTAGTGCAAAATTTTGTCATTGCAACATTTTATTCAGCAAAATTCAGCAAAAAGTTGCATCATTCATAATCATTATTGATCATAGTTTACATTATCAATAATTAGTGCCAACTCATGCACATCCATAGCCAGTAGTAGTAAGAATCAAAACATTGTGTTTTAATGCAAGTAATTTGAAATAAATTCAAGCAACATCTTACCTCTAGGGATTTAAGACGAGGCTGTCCTAAATTAAGAAATAATTTAAAAGTGGCTTTTAAGAAGATTATTTTCAAAAATCTGAACAATCTTATTGGATAATATAAGAACATTCCTAAGAAGTATTTTGGGAACACAAAATATTCTTCATTTTTTCTTAAAAAAGAAAATAAGAAGACAATTCCAGTTAGGAAGTATTTTATTCTTGAATGTTTCGTAAACCCGTCCCCTGACTCCTAACGAGCCTTTAAGCGCTGTGGATGAGTTAACTTAACGCATTCGCGTGTGTGTGTGTTAATTGCATTCGTAGTGTTTCTGATCTCGCTGACTGCATTCGGTCATTTTTAGCAGCATTGGCGGAAAAAGCAGTTTCCATAGAAACGTGTGTTCTCCGGCGCCAAGCTCTCGTTTGGACCTGATGCTCACGAAACCTCAGCGTTCACATCTGACCGTCAATAAAGTGACACAGTTCAGACGTCACTCGACATCATTAGGATGAGGGATTTATGCAGCAAGAAACATTTCATTCTGTGCAAACAGTTTCTGTCTGACAATCATGGGTTTTACCGTGTTTTACCGTGTTCCTGAGACTCCTTCCCACCACAATCTCCCAACGGCACGTGACTTCAAGAACAACAGCCCAACACACTATATTTAACCCAGCTCGTCTCTCTCGATACACACGGCTGCTTCAATTAAAAGAGGGGTTGCTATGGAAACCCCAAAAGCCTTGGCTGAGCGTCCGTTGCACATTATCAAGATAATTCTGGTCTCTCACACACACACACACACACACACACACACACACACACACACACACACACACACACAGACGAGTCTCTGCTTGAGGGATTTTCTAATCCAAACATTAATCTGCACTAATGTTTCCTTGACTCATTACTTCCAAACGCACACATGGCTGATCGCCTGACGTGATGACATTGATTTCTTCATCGACTGACCAGAGATGAGGATCTCCTGCCCAGGCAGATGGTTCTGCTCCGGGGGTTTTCCTCAGAGAAGCCGGTCTTGGTCTTCTCCTCTGCCAGTGGCGCCAGATCCAGATGCCCATTTGGAGTGAGAGACGACAGCTTGGGATCTGGAGGAAAGAAACAGCAGTCATCCAAAGCCAAGAGCAGATCTCTGGCCATCAACACAGGCCACACGCTCTCCAGAGACGCACTAATGTCTCCTTCACGAGTCCCTATGGAGTTTCTCGCCCTTTACAGACACAGAAACTCAGAAACTGGAGGACTAATGGTCCATCAAAACAATCCCACAGGATTAAACACTAAAAGACACTCAGATTTCACCAGCTCAAGTCTGTTTAACACATCAATCAAGAGCAACAACACTGGTTGAGTGGATTCATGCGTGATGTTTACAGGACACAAAAATGTTTCTCAAGATTGGCTTTACATCATTTGCAGCAATCAGTGTGCATAGATTTGAATATGAGTCCAAACCAACATCGCATTGATAATAAGCCAAGCCAGAGACATTGATGGAAGTGATGCATTTCAGTCCAAAATCCAGTTTTTTTCATGTTTCATGCACTTAGTCTAATTAAGATAAGTATAACATCTTGATTCAACTCCAAATCTAATCCCCACCAACGTGTTTCCATTAGTAGCAAGCGAAGCATGGCGGTATGTAGTTGATAGGTTATATAATGAGTGAATGTGCAGTGATCGTACCAGAGACTGTGAGTGAGTTTTTGTGCTGTTCACGTCCATTAGAGGAAGATCCTTCATCATCATCATCATCAGAGAACGAGTGATTGGCGTCACCCTGAAACACACAGCTCACATCAGCACGAAGAACAGGGCAGCACTCAAACATGATTTCACAAAGTCAAAGAGACCACACATTTACATAGATTACAGATTTACAGAAAGAGAGTCTGGTGACGAGCTGCACAAACCTCACTCAACAGCATGAATTACAATCAGAAACAACTACAGTATGTCTTTCCCAATAAAGAAACTATCGATATTTTGCTTGTTGCAACAACTCTCTTATTCCACCAATAAAGAGGAGCACTTCAGTTTAGGAACCAATTCTTACTGCTTATTAGCATGCATATTACTAGCACATTGACTGTTTATTAATACATGTAAAGCACATATTAATGCCTCATTCTGCATTAATATATTTTAGATCCCTTAATCCTAAACCCCATACCTAAAGTTAACACCTACCTTGCACACCGAGTCTGAAAGGATGAAAAATAAAAAATAAATTATGCATACGTAGATTTCGTAATCAGTGTGCAAAGAACTTAATTGTTAATAAGCTGCAATTTTTTTAGGAAAAAGTCATAGTTAATAGATAGTTAATAGTGAGAACTGGTCCCCAAACTAAAGTGTGCCCAACAAATCATAGACAAAACAAAACAAAACAGAATATGATCAAAAATGCAAAGAACACAAATTAATTAAATTACATTTGACCTCAATAGTATTAAAAATAAACAAATTAAATGAATCTTTTACAATAATGTTTTAACATAAGTTAAATACATGCATTTTAACTAACAAAGAACTCAATTCTACTGCATTTATTCATCTTAAGTAAACATATCTGTTTTAATACATGGCTGTATCTGTTAACATTAATTAATGCACTATGAATTAACATGAACCAACATTGACTAACATTAAGAAGGATTAACAAATGCCATAAAAATATATTGTCAATTGATAGTTCAATTTAGCTAATGCATTAACTAACATTAACAAATTAAACTGAAGAACTGCTTTGCCTCACTCTACAAATCAGGAGTTATTACTATCAAGAGGTATTAAAATTGAAATAATTAATGTCAACTATTCTGATTCGTTCATTGTTTAGAATGAATGTGCAGCTCCAGGAATCAAACTGAGTCAGACAGTGTAATCAATGAAGCACTGAACCGGTTGATATGACTCACCTCAGCCTGAAATCCCTCCACCAGAATGGCCACCAGCAGGTTGAACAGCACGTAGTTCCCGAATGCCATCAGAGCCACGAAGTACAGCGCCACCAGAGGAGACGTGGAGGCCATGCCGTTATACAGCACCACGTTCCAGTCCTCCTGAGTTAGGATCTACACACACACGTGAGGAGAGATTTGTGTGTGTGTGTGTGTGTGTGAACATGCTTCACAACTGCTTGTTCAAGCTCTTGTTCAGATCAGACTGGACTATTGCAGTACTCTCTTGGCAGGTCTTCCAGCCAGTCCTATCAAACCTCTACAATTAATCCATAATGCGGCTGCGGGGCATGTGTGTGTGTGTGTGCGTGTGCGCGTGTGTGTGTGTGTGGGACATCTCTCTCTCTTTACCTGAAACACAGTGACGATCGCCCACAGGAGAGAGTCAAAGTTCTTTCTGTCCGGGACCGTGTCTCCAGTATCTGTCTTCAGACTGAACTTGCAGCCAAATATATGCATTCCCAAAATACTGCAGACACAGAGAGAGGCGTGTGATTCAAAAATACCACAGTAGTCTTGCACCATTAGTCTCAAACTGACACACACACCTGAAGATGAAGATGAAGAGCATCAGCAGCATGCAGAATGTGGCCACATTGTCCATGGTCTTCATCAGAACCACCAGCTGTCTGCGCAGCGCCGGCATGAACCGGACCAGCTTCAGGACCCGCAGCAAGCGGAAGGTGCGGAGCACCGAGAGACCGCCGTCAGACTGACCCACGATCTCACACACGCTGCGATTGGGATGCTCATTAGTGAAAGCAATTATGTAATTATGCACAGACATCTGTTATTTGAGTAGTCAATTTGTTTTGTTGAAGTTTAGGGGAATTATTCTATCACACATGTCTCATGATAACGTAAAATTTCCTTTCGAAGCTACAGGTAAGTGTGATGATAAAACATGATTATGTTTGCTTGTTGATAATGATTTCTGAAGGATCATGTGACACTGAAGACTGCAGTAATGATGATGAAAATTCAGTTTTGATCACAGAAATCAATTTCATTTTAACAGATATTCATATAGAAAACAGCTATTTAAATGTTTACCGTATTTTTAATCAAATAAATTAAGCCTCGTGAGCAGAAGAGACTTCTTTCAGAAACATTACAAACTCTTCCCGATCCCAAATGTATACATGTGTATGCACAGTTTAAGGTGTATTAACTCTTAACAATACTTTAAATGTAACAGAAAAGCATCAGTAGGTGTTGCACTGGTAATTACCTGATGATTACAATGATCCCATCAAAGATGTTGTACGGATTGCGCAGGTATTTAAAGCAGCCGGATGCTGTGAGCTTGAGGACCATCTCCAGAGCAAACATACTGGTGAAGACGATGTTACAGATCTCCAGAACATTAGTGAGCTCCTCCGGCTGAACACACACACAGAATGAGAACATGAAACACATCATTAACTCAAATAATGAAGAGAAACAATGATGAGACAGAGATTCTCATCAACTCATCCTCATGTTCTTCAGCTCACTCAAGAACAACTGAAAGAACACATGGACAGCCAAATCATTTGATATCAGCAGATTAATAGATTGGGCTTTAGCTAATACCATTACGCCTATAGAAAAACACTGCATGTATGAGATGTGTGTGTGTGAGTGTGAGTGTGTGTGTGTGTGTGTGTGTGTGTGTGTGCACGTTTAACCTGCTCATGATGCTCTATGCCCATGCTGATGGTGTTGATGAGGATGGCCACCATGATTCCTCTGTTGAAGTATTTGCTCTCCACGATGCCCCACAGTTTGACCCTCATCTTGATCCACAGCTCTCGGCTCCGCCTCCGACACGCCCCCTCCACCCTCTTACAACTCTCCGTCTCCTCGGCTGCCTCCTCCTCTGTCTCCTGATTGGCTGCTGAGGCAAAAGGTGTGGCTCCATCTGGAGAGCAGTGAGAGAAGAGCTCAGCGCTGCATCCATCCATCCATTCATACTGCCATCCAATCCCCTACCTCTCCTCCTCACCATGTTGTTGGAGGCTCTTCTCTCCTCCATTGATGTTTGTTTTCTCATGCATCTGCTCCAGTGGTTTGTGGCAGAGCGTCCTGAGGAAAGAAGCGGTGCGTTGGCGCGCCTTACGGAGGACGTGGCAGATGAGCTGGAAGATCTCCTCGTAGCAGTCGCCGGGTTCGGCCAGTGTGCTGGAGGACAGACAGGCGGCTCGCTGCTCCTGCATCAGCTGATGCTCGCGCTGTTTAGTCTCCGAAAACTGAGTCGCTATGACGACCAAACACAGGTTTAGCATGAAGAACGAGCCGATCTGTGGAGTTGCACAAAGATTCAGAGTGAGAAGCACACTCCTCACTGAAAACACCAAACTTTCTCGCTGCACTTTTCACTCAGCCAGCAAACTTTTTCAACTTGCACTTTTCACAAACGTTTCACTTTTCACAAACACATCTCACTGCAAACTAATCTAATCTTACTGCAAACACTATTTATTCTCACTGCAAACACATCTCACTGAAAATACTCACACTCACATACTCACAAAATACTCACAGTGAGTGTTTGCAGTGAGATGAGTGAGATGTGTTTGCAGTGAGATGAGCGAGTGTTTGCAGTGAGATGAGAGATGTGTTTGCAGTGAGATGAGTGAGATGTGTTTGCAGTGAGATGAGTGAGTGTTTGCAGTGAGATGAGTGAGATGTGTTTGCAATGAGATGAGTGAGTGTTTGCAGTGAGATGAGTGAGTGTTTGCAGTGAGATGAGTGAGATGTGTTTGCAATGAGATGAGTGAGTGTTTGCAGTGAGATGAGTGAGTGTTTGCAGTGAGATGTGTTTGCAGTGAGATGAGTGAGTGTTTGCAGTGAGATGAGTGAGTTGTGTTTGCAGTGAGATGAGAGAGATGTGTTTGCAATGAGATGAGTGAGTGTTTGCAGTGAGATGAGAGAGATGTGTTTGCAATGAGATGAGTGAGTGTTTGCAGTGAGATGAGTGAGTGTTTGCAGTGAGATGTGTTTGCAGTGAGATGAGTGAGTGTTTGCAGTGAGATGAGAGAGATGTGTTTGCAGTGAGATGAGTGAGTTGTGTTTGCAGTGAGATGAGTGAGATGTGTTTGCAATGAGATGAGTGAGTGTTTGCAGTGAGATGAGTGAGTGTTTGCAGTGAGATGAGTGAGTGTTTGCAGTGAGATGAGTGAGTGTTTGCAGTGAGATGAGTGAGTGTTTGCAGTGAGATGAGTGAGTGTTTGCAGTGAGATGAGTGAGATGTGTTTGCAATGAGATGAGTGAGTGTTTGCAGTGAGATGAGTGAGAAGTGTTTGCAATGAGATGAGTGAGATGTGTTTGCAGTGAGATGAGTGAGATGTGTTTGCAATGAGATGAGTGAGTGTTTGCAGTGAGATGAGTGAGTGTTTGCAGTGAAATGAGTGAGTGTTTGCAGTGAGATGAGTGAGTGTTTGCAGTGAGTGTTTGCAGTGAGATGAGTGTTTGCAGTGAAATGAGTGAGTGTTTGCAGTGAGATGAGTGAGTGTTTGCAGTGAGTGTTTGCAGTGAGATGAGTGAGTGTTTGCAGTGAGATGAGTGAGTGTTTGCAGTGAGATGAGTGAGTGTTTGCAGTGAGTGTTTGCAGTGAGATGAGTGAGTGTTTGTAGTGAGATGAGTGAGTGTTTGCAGTGAGTGTTTGCAGTGAGATGAGTGAGTGTTTGTAGTGAGATGTGTTTGCAGTGAGAGTGAGTGTTTGTAGTGAGATGTGTTTGCAGTGAAATGAGTGAGTGTTTGCAGTGAGATGAGTGAGTGTTTGCAGTGAGATGAGTGAGTGTTTGCAGTGAGATGAGTGAGTGTTTGCAGTGAGATGAGTGAGTGTTTGCAGTGAGATGAGTGAGTGTTTGCAGTGAGTGTTTGCAGTGAGATGAGTGAGTGTTTGTAGTGAGATGTGTTTGCAGTGAGATGAGTGAGTGTTTGCAGTGAGATGAGTGAGTGTTTGCAGTGAGATGAGTGAGTGTTTGCAGTGAGATGAGTGAGTGTTTGTAGTGAGATGAGTGAGTGTTTGCAGTGAGTGTTTGCAGTGAGATGAGTGAGTGTTTGTAGTGAGATGTGTTTGCAGTGAGAGTGAGTGTTTGTAGTGAGATGTGTTTGCAGTGAGATGAGTGAGTGTTTGCAGTGAGATGAGTGAGTGTTTGCAGTGAGATGAGTGAGTGTTTGCAGTGAGATGAGTGAGTGTTTGTAGTGAGATGTGTTTGCAGTGAGAGTGAGTGTTTGCAGTGAGTGTGAGTGTTTGCAAACAAATCTCACTCAACTCACTGCAAACACTCCTCACTGCAAACACTCACTCTCACTGCAAACACTCACTCATCTCACTGCACTGACTCACTCATCTCACTGCAAACACTCACTGCAAACACTCACTCATCACTCTCACTCACCACTCACTCATCTCACTGCAAACACTCACTCACTGCAAACACTCACTGCTCACTCACTGTCTCACTGCAAACACTCATCTCACTGACACTCACTCTCACTTCTCACTACACTCATCTCACTGCAAACACATCTCACTACTCATCTCACTGTAAACACTCACTCATTTCACAACAAACACAAACCCATCTTGTTGCAAACACCTGTCTCACTGCAAACACACAAAACAGGTAGAATCATCTGCAGGATTATGGGATGCCCACATTAAGCTGAATGAATACTACATGCTTAGTTTCATAGGATTGCTTGCATCTATCGAGGATAAATGCATCCATAAACAAGTAAAATATCAAATAGGCCTGAAGCACCAACGGTGAAATCAAAATGAATCATCCGCATGCCAGATAAAACACTCTATATTGCTCTTTTAGAACAGACTCATAAATCTGTGTGAGTTTGTGTGGGTTTGTGTACTTACAATAATCAGCAGAATAAAGTAGATGAAGTTGTAGAATGAGTGAGCATCCATGACGTAATACATGATTTCCACCCAGCCCTCCAGAGTAATAACCTAAACACACCATCATTTGCAGAAAAAACACTTCAAACAGTTCTCTGGAAATGAAGTTTGCTTCCAATAAGTTCACATTAAACACAAAGAACATCAATCAGCGGGATGACTGTTTTTAAAAGCTCTACAGTGGAAGTGAGTCACCAGCAGATACCTGAAATATAACAATCCAGGCATATCCGATGTTGTCGAAGTTGATGGCTCCTTTGTGCGGGTTTCTGTGTCCGGTGTGGCAGCGGGTGTAGTATTGGTTCCAGTTGACACAGAGCCCGGGGACGATGGCACTGGCGTTGAGGAAGGGCTCGGTCACGAGGCCCAGTGCCTGATGGTGCAGGAGATCATCCACATCTAGACAGCACTGATGTCCCGCCACGCCGCGCCGGCACGTCACTGCACGACATGATGCCGTTATCCTGCGGCAGAGAGCAGATGAAGGGCCTGTCGTCCTCCTCATTGGGAGCGTAGTACGGAGCAGGGAGAGCCACACCTGATGACCTGAGAGAAAGAGGGAATATATTTGTGTCCAAAACCTAATCAGATGCTTTACTGCCTACTTATACTATGGGGCCGTTGAATGCTTGAATCTGATTGGCTGACGAACGTTCTGAGGTGTGCAATTATTTTCAGGGAAACGCACGGCGAACGTAGTTCCAGGCACCGCATTACATGACCGTATCACTCCGCCAAATGATTTCTGTTATTACAGAGGTCTTACAACAAGAAAATAACCAAAACCCACAACGACACAAGCCAAACTAATAAATACAGTAAACAAAAGGATAAAATCGACAGATCTTGTCCATGTTTTTGCCACAAAATTACGTTTTATTGTGTACGGAAAGCACATAGCCTACTCTCTCTCGGTCTCTCTCTCACAGATACACATATAGTTTACATACACCTTAACATAAGCACTAATGTAGTTAGCACTACTCTGAAGATTTTTCAGTAACATAGTTGAAAAACTTAAAAACGACATGACTTCTCACAAGCGAGGTAACAACAACGGTGCTGTCCGTGGAGAAAATGAACTTGAAGTCTCATTGCTGCCGATCACTGACTCACAGAGGTAACATTAATCTCTCTCTCTCTCTCTCTCTCTCTCTCTCTCTCTCTCTCTCTCTCTCTCTCTCTCTCTCTCTCTCTCTCTCTGTCTCTCTCTCTATCTATCAATTCAATTCAATTCAATTCAATTCAATTCAATTCAATGTGTGCTTTATTGGCATGACAATTTTTACAGTGTATTGCCAAAGCATAGGGTTTACAGTAAATACAGAACATATTCACATGCAACAAAAACATGCATGCATACATAAAAAAGAAAAGGAAAAAAAGAAAATGCAAACCAACATTTTAGAATTGCATGAACGATTTAAAATTACATTTGGTGTGTGTGTGTGTGTGTGTGGGCGCATCACTGATTTGTCGACTCCTCCCTCTTTTTGTGACATGCATCAATGTATCTTGCTGCTAATAAGATGCAATCTTGTTTTTCACCTAACAAATATTGAATTTGTGTTTTCTTGTTTAATAATTTGAAGTCAGGGCAAAGTGTTTCAAATTTGGGATAAAAAGTGTCTCTAATATGTTGATAGTTGGGGCAGCTGGTGAGGAAGTGTTGCTCGGTCTCCACTTCTCCGTGGGCACAGTACGGGCAGATACGGCTCTCTTTGGGCAGCCAGTGCTGGCGATATCTGCCCGTCTCTATACTCAGAGTATGGTTGCTCAGTCTGTACCTCGTCATCTGTCGTCTTAGTTTACGGTCTTTCACTTTACTCAGATAGTCTGCAGTTGTGTAATCTCTGTTTAGGGCCAAATAACATTCAAGTTTACTTTGTTTTTCTGTTGTTTCTTTCCAATAGGTTAGATAATTTTCTTGTTGTGCCTTTATAATTTGGTTGGGCTGAATTTTGTGGATGGATGTTTCAGTGTCCTGATGCTGGATGTTAGTCGTGTTAGATTGTGTTTGCAGCTTCAGGATCATCTGAATCAGGGGACTTCTTTCAGGGTTCACTTCATGGTTTTTTAGGGCTTTAAAGTGGTAAGAGTTGGGGTCGCTCATTTTTAGGTGTTTCCAAAATTTGATGGCTCGTTTCTCAATGCGCATTATTAGAGGGTATTGGCCTAATTCTGCCCTGCATGCATTGTTCGGTGTGTTCCTCTGTACCCTGAGGATGCTCTTACAGAACTCAGCATGCAGGGTTTCTATCGGATTTTGTCCCATTTTTTCAAATTCATGATTTAGGAGAGGACCCCACACTTCACTGCCATATAATGCAATAGGTTCAACGGATTGGAATATTTTGAGCCAGATTCTAATTGGTATTTCAATTTGGATAGATTTTTTGATGGCGTAAAAGGCCCTTCTTGCTTTCTCTTTCAGTTCATTCACAGCCAAGTTTAGTTTACCAGTTGCACTTATTTTCAGCCCGAGGTATGTGTAGTTTGTGGCATGTTCGATTTTGGTCGTACCAATGGTGAAACTGTGTCTCTTTCCCTGAAGCCTGGGTCTTTTCTGAAATGTTAGTATTTTAGTTTTGTTAGTATTAATAGTCAGGGCCCAGGTCTGACAGAACTTGTGTAAGATGTCTAGGTTCTGCTGTAGACCCTCTTCTGTTGGAGACAGCAGAACCAGATCATCTGCAAACAGCAAGAACTTAATGCTGGAGTCATGTAGTGTGAGGCCAGGTGCTGATGATTGTTCCAGGACTTTTGCCAATTCATTAATGTATATATTGAAGAGGGTCGGTGATAGTGGACAGCCCTGCCTCACACCCCGCCCTTGAGTGAAGAATTCTGTTCGTTTATTTCCAATTTTAATTGCGCACTGATTGTTTGAATACATCGTTTTTATAATATTGTATGTTTTACCCCCAATACCTGATTCTATAAGTTTTGACAGCAGACCTTCATGCCAAATTGAATCAAAGGCCTTCTGGAAATCTACAAAGCAAGCGAATATTTTGGTTTTGTTTTGGTTAATATATTTGTCGATCAGGGTGTGTAGGGTGAAGATGTGGTCTGTTGTTCTATAATTTGGTAAGAATCCAATTTGACTTTTGCTGAGGACATCGTGTTCTGTAAGGAAGTGTACAAGCCTGGTGTTAATGATGCTGCAGAACAGCTTCCCCAGATTACTGCTCACACAGATGCCTCTGTAATTGTTTGGGTCTGATTTGTCTCCACTCTTGAATATGGGCGTTATGAGTCCTCGGTTCCAGGCTTCAGGGAAATGACCAACACTCAGAACCAAGTTGAACAGTTTAATTATGGCCAATTGGAATTTATGATTAGTATTTTTCAGCATTTCATTTAGGATGCTGTCTGGTCCACTTGCCTTTTTTGTTGGCAGGGCCTGGATTTTCTGCATCAGCTCTTTTTCTGTGACCGGGTAATCTAGTGGATTTTGGTATTTGCCAATTACATGTTCTATATGCTTTAATTTTTTATATATTTGTGCTTGTTCTGTACTCATGTTTATTTTGCTATAGAGTTGTTCAAAGTGATTTTTCCAGGTGTTTTCATTTTGTATAGTTATTTCTTCATGGTTCTTTTTATTTAGAAGGTTCCAGTTTTCCCAGAAACTGTTTGAATGGACAGATTCTTCAATTGTTTTGAGTTGATTTTGGATGTATTGTTCTTTCTTCTTTCTGAGTGTATTTTTATATTTTTTAAGCTCTTCATAATAATGAAGGCGTAAATCTGAACTGTCTGGTTGTCTGTGTTTTTGGTTTGCAAGCTGTCTTAAATTTTTCCTTATTATTTTACAATCCGAATCGAACCATTTTCGTTCTCTTGTTTTTGCTTATGAGTTTTCTTAGTGGTTTTGAGATTAGATATTGTTGCCAAATGATCAAATATGTCATTTATGTTTTTACAGCCAGATTTACGCCATATTCATTATGAGGATAAATGTTCTCTATAAAGTTATCCATCAGTAAACACACTTGGGGGTGGTCAATTGCGGTCAGGTATTTTTCAGTACTGTTTTGGACCCATCTGTAGTATTTTCCAATATTGTACAGCTTACTGGGTTGAGGCTGTATGTTAGTATTTTCTTTCCTTTTTAAATACACAGTGATTTGACTGTGGTCTGATAGGGGTGTTAGAGGTTTGACCGTGAATGCTCTGAAAGAGAATGGATCTAGATCTGTGATCATGTAATCAACCGTTGAGCAACCATGAAATGAAATATCTATCTATCTCTGTCTCTCTCTCTCTCTCTCCATCTCTCTCTCCATCTCTCTCTATCTCTCTGTCTCTCTCTCTCTCTCTCTCTCTCTCTCTCTCTCTCTCTGTCTCTCTCTCTCTCTCTCTCTCTCTCTCTCTCTCTCTCTCTCTCTCGTCTCTCTCTCCATCTCTCTCTATCTCTCTGTCTCTCTCTCTCTCTCTCTCTCTCTCTCTCTCTCTCTCTCTCTCTCTCTCTCTCTCTCTCTCTCTCTCTCTCTCTCTCTCTCTCTCTCTCTCTCTCTCTCTCTCTCTCTCTCTCTCTATCTCTCTGTCTCTCTCTCTCTCTCTATCTCTCTCTCTCTCTCTCTCTCTCTCTCTCTCTATCTCTCTCTCTCTCTCTCTCTCTCTCTCTCTCTCTCTCTCTCTCTCTCTCTCTCTCTCATAACTTAGTTATTAACTGTATTAACTGCATTAGTCTGCTATCAACGGCTCAAGCCTCCGTTAGGGTTTAAAATTACGTTTTGTAATTAGCAAGAGAGGTGTTGAATGAGATGCGGAAGAAATAATCCTAGTCACAATAGCGATTGAAGTAGAAAAACCAGACGAATGCCTTGAAATATATCATCTGATCGATGTCTTGAGGTGTGGCAACCGAAGTATAAGTGGAATAATTGACTCCGATCCGTTGAATTATTAGAAAAATAATGCACATCTGAGTGTAACGGCTTCACGAGCGCATCACCACCTCGGGTGTGCATTATTTTTCTAATAATTCAACGGCTCGGAGTCAATTATTCCTTACATACAGACTTTCTTACTTAGTATTTTTGACTTGTTTTTCAGTCCAGATATCTAAGCATTTGTAAACCCAGACCCTGCGTACAGGGAATGTACTCACAGCTTTTTTCAAAGTTAGATAAATGTTAGGACAAAATATTTGTAAGTAGTATTTATGCTCTTACAACATTATGCATATTTGATATATGTTTTCATAAAGTTGAGATAAAAAGTTATTGGAACGTTTTATTTTGTACTTGAATGTTTAAATAAATGTTTTTGTAATGTTTACAGTTTTTTTCAACAGCTTAAACTAAATCTTTACTTGTCTCATAATTTCTGAAAGCTGACACTGACACAGAAGCACACACCAAATATGTAAAACAATACACTATAGTTCTCAGTCTTTCATTTTCATAAATCACTTTGTGCAAAACACAACACACAGTTCGATATGTAACACACACAAATCTAACAGGAATTACAATTATGGGAAAGGTGTTTGCAAATGTTTGCTTTTGAGATATGTTTGTGATATTTTAAACGCAGTGCTTCATTTTGCTAAATTTTGTATGCAATTCTTGGATTTGTGTAGAAAGTTTTGAAAATGTGTGTATGCAATTGAAAAAAATGATAAATAAAGTTCCTGACAAGAAAACTGGACATTTTTACATTATTAGAAAATAAAAAAAATATTTAGTCGATTTAAAAAAAAAATACAAACTTTAATTAATGTTATAATCTCAACAAGAAAACAGAAAATTTCAATTTTTTAGAAATATTTCAAAACAATGTTTGTGTAATGGTTTAATAGCCTAAATGTGTCCCCTGGGGATACATATACATCACTTAAAAAGCCAAATATAAGATATTACATATTATTTCTAAATGTGTATCAAAATGAAGTGAGTTTATGCTTAAAAATAAAATATGACCATATAGAGAGAGATTTTATATTTTTTATTGTGACTTAATATCTTGTCATTTTGCTTGTGTCTTGACTTAAGAACGTTTCAATATTTATACTGGAAAACAAGACAAAAACACTGAGGTGGAAAATCATTTATGCAGCATTGAAAACTCACATGGACCCTTAAAAAATAACAGATTTACGAAAACTCTACCTAGGGAGCATTACAGTATAAAAATACACAGCACACACAAATATTGTGTATTATGACAAATAATCCATTTTTTTCGTAAGCTCACTGCAGTGCATTTTGGGATTGTCTTGTCCACGACTAATCTGCAGTAATTTCTGGAACAGCCTTCGGTTTAAGAGAATGAAGCTGCTCACTAGGTTTAGGAACAGAGCCTCAGACTTCATCACATATGTGTTAAGACTGATTTAGACCAATAAAGACCAATCCAGAAGCGCAGACACACACACAGGTGGTTTAACAGAGCTCAGAGGGTCAAATGCTTGTTGGCGCTCCTCTCTATGATCATAAAGACGACATTCAGACGCTTTTAATTAACCAGAGAGCACATCAGTGCAAACGCACAGATCAAACACCGAGAGCAAATGAAATGATATTTCAGAAGATTACAGAGGACAAACATCATGAAAGAGAAGCTGGGTGCTGATTCATCTATCAGTGGTGTGGCGCTCGGAGCCAGTGAATGAGGAGCTGATGATAATAGAGATCTGTAACAACCAACACGCTCCAAAACAACAGACCATCACTTCATAAACACACTGCACTTCTGACTGCCAGGCAATGCTCAGGGCTGGAAACAACTGTTTCTTTTATTCAGCAAGGACACATTCAATTGACCAAAGGTGACAGTAAAGACATCTCTAATGTTGCTTTTGTGTTATTTTCTAATTTAGTATTGAATTATGCATTGAAAATGATATTATCAGAATAGCAGTTTCATCTGAGAGTCACTTTGGATAAAAGCATCTGCTAAATGAATAAATGTAAATGAATGAAATGATGTTATTTACTGCTGACCTATAAACTATTCATAATGTTTATTTGTTTTTAGAGTCAAAATCCTGAAACTTCAGTCATTTCCAGATTCAAATGAACATTAATTCCACAAAAAAAATATATATATATATCCTACTGAAAGGTTAGAAATAAATCAAAGGGTTAGAAATGTATTAATACTTTTATTCATCAAAGATGGATCAAACTGATCAGAAATGACAGTTTCGATGTTTATAATGTTACAGTAGATTTCATTTGAAATAAATGCTGTTTATTTGAACTTTCTGATCATCTGTCAATCATGAAAAATAAAATGCATCACAGTTTCCACAAAAATATTGTTCAGCACAACTGTTTTTAACATTGATAATAATCAGAAATGTTTCTTGAGCAGCATATTATAATGATTTCTGAAGATCACGTGACACTGAAGACTGGAGTAATGATGCTGAAAATACAGCTTTGATCACAGAAATAAATGACAGTTTACCTCTATTGATATATCATAACTTTAATGTTTTATTCTCCTCAGAGATCACGTAGATCTTCAGCACAGCTGTTATTAAATCTGGTTTGAAGACAAAAGGCGAAGGTCTTTTTCAGTCTATAGCAGGTTATGACTTTTTTGATTATTGTACATTTTTATTTGTATCATCCTTTTAAGGTTTGGGATTGAATACGGTTTGGTTCTGTTTTATTTGTGTGTATTTTGCTTGGCTTGTGAAGCGCGTTGGTCAACATTCGTGCTGTTTTGAGGTGCTATGTAAATACATTTTCACCTTGACCTTGACCACATAGAAATCAGCTCTTTTAAACTGCAATGTTTTTAGTGAGTTTTTGATGAAATAAATGCAGCCTTGGCGGAGATTTCTTTCTAAATCCTCCCGAACCCAAACGTTTGAGCTGTAGTGTATTTATCGGGTATTTTCTCCTTCAGGTTCAGTTTGTGATCTCCGCTGGAGTCCAGCTGGTTTCAGAGCGTCAGCGTCTCTGAGGACAGTCAGTCTTTATTAAAGCTGCTGTTCTCCAGTGAGCTCGTTCAGTGGGACAGAGATGTGTAAAAATAGAGGAGAAGTAAGACAGGAGACTGGAGGGAACGTGGGAACACAACACTACTAAGATAAAGTACGTTCTTGGCCAAGACGTCTCAAACAAGACTCTCAATAGACCTGAATTAAAGGAACCCAAAAGTGACAATTTTTATACAAACATGCAGCTTTTGTCTTCTCCAGATGTCAACTGATGGACTGCAGTTTCCTACATTTCACTTTTGATTATACCCTGTATAATTTATTATGTGACAAATAAAGAAACCTTGGAGTGGTGTTTGGATTACTTGTTCTGACGGCACCCATTCACTCCAGAGCATCCATTGCTGAGACACTGATGCAATGCTTTTTTAGGGTCAACTATTCCTTTAAAGTTGCAATGAAGTGTTAGATATTTTCTTCTGCATTGGTAGATTATATGCAACCGATGTTAATGAATGGATCCAAACAATGGCAGATATGCACAGATGAATCCTACGCTATAAGATCTATAACATGCATTCAGAAAATAGATAGGGGAATTTATTTTTGACTTTAAAATGAGCTGTTCATCCTAGACTGCAGATGTTGTTCATCAGGTCCTGTGTGTCGTAAACTACAGGTGCGACTGACCTCACTGTAACACTGAAGGGTTTATTCTGGAGACTTTCCTGAGCACTGAAACACACACGGTCCATTATCATACGTGACATAACAAGGTCAGAGCCATAAATCTCCCAGCAGCCCCTGCTGCGTGCCATCACTCATCACACAGAGGAACATTAGAGGAACCACGGAGAGAGAGAGAATCTCACATTTCACCCCGCAATCAACACACAGAAATATGAATTATTAAAGTCAAGTCAAATGATTGTGCATGGCGTTTTTCTCAACACACACCGTTTGAAGCAGTTTATAATATCTTAATATCTTCCTGTCTAATAGTTGCATTTATCAGAACACAGCTGAATGATAAAGAAGTTTAATTTATATATGCACACATGCATCGTTCACAATAAAATCAATAACATGCATTTAGAAAACAGACAAGCTTATTGATTTTAAAAATGCATGTTATTGATCTTATTGTGAATTAATCCTTTATGCATGCATTTTAGTTTTAATAAACTGTTGTATTTAGATGTGCATAATAATATCAAAGTACAAATCAGTTGCTACTTCTGTTATATTAGAAGATTGTTTCTAACTGTGACTATATCAATATGCAATATAATTAACTCTTTAATTGCCAAACACAGAACGGTCTCACAGAAGCATCTATTGCATCTTTGCTTTGATAATATTACTGAATATGATCCATATGTAGTATTTGATAAAAAAAGCGATTTTCTCAAAATTGAGCTGAATAAAAATCACTATAAACACACGATTGAGACAATATGTTTTTCAAGTCATCACCCAGGTAATATGTAGGAAATTACAGGAATAAAAAAATATAGAATATAAATGTGTTCTCGCATGACGCACTTGTCACTTCGGTCTAGTGTTATTGATGGTTTTGTGACAGAGCCCTGACACTCCCGTCATGTCCTGTTGTTACGTGAGTGTGTGGCTTCGAGTGTGCTCGAGTCGTGCTCTCTCTCTCTCGTCTGCGTGCCGTGTTTCGTGTGGGAGCGTGGTGATCGGATCCCGGGAATCATGTCTTGAGTTTCGGTTCGTGTCGGGGTTCGGACACTCGCGCTCCACGTTCAAGGTTCGTTTATTCGTCACCAGTGTTGGGGAAAGTTACTTTCAAAAGTAATGCGTTACAATATTGTGTTACTCCCTAAAAAAGTAACTAATTACGTTACTTAGTTACTTTTTTTGGAAAGTAATGCGTAACATTACTTTTGCGTTACTTTCGCGTTACTTTTTAAATATGAGCAGGGCTTGATTGTTTGTTTTTAATATAATAAGTTATATTTATATCAAATGTAAAAGCCTTTCACACCAAAAAGTGTAATGAATAAACCTCAGACTGAAGGACGAGTAAATCACGTCTGTACAGAAGAACACAGCAGAAGTTCAACACTCTTCAGCAATAAAACAACAGCGAAGCACAATTGTTAGTGTATCTAAAGTAATTTTTGCTTATTAGTATGATTGAACTGATCATCAAAGGTCAGCAGCAAACACATCGGTTAATAAAATGAGATTAGATATATTTGTGTTGTTTAACATGTTTAATTATTGCAGGTTTCAAGTCAAGTCTAGTCAAGTAAGTTTTATTGTCAATTCTTCCACATGTACAGTGCTTATACATACAGAGAATTGAAATTGCGTTACTCTCAGACCCTTGGTGCATACAGTTAACATTAAACACTGACAGTAGACGTTCAAATACAGATAAATGTAGGTTTGCGTCATATTCTGAGTTTGCATTTCACTGTTTTAATTAATTCTGATGAATACTGAATCTGTTTTTTGCGAGTGAGATGAATTAATACACATTCATATTTAGTCAAGATCTACAGTAAGATCATGTTCACACGGCGCACTGTCACCAATAAATGGAGAAAAAGTAACTCAGATATTTTCTAGTAAATTAAAAAGTATTGCGTTACTTTACTAGTTACTTGAAAAAAGTAATATTATTACGTAACTCGTTACTTGTAATGCGTTACCCCCCCCCAACACTGTTCGTCACATACTCAATTATACAGGATATAATCAGAAGTGAAATGTAATCAGGTCAGGTCCGCTCAATGGACAGTGCAAAATATGTAACACAACACAAGAGAATATATATAAATATAGGTAAAAAATAAAAAGTAGAAGAGAGTAAATAAAGAGTAAAATGTGCAATAAATAAAATGTGCAAAACAGTATACTGGGACTTAATAAATAGTAATATGAACAGGGATGTGCAAGAGGGATGTGCAAACGGGTTTTACCGGGTAGATACATGTAGCAGCAATACAGATGATGAGGATATTAATGTTTTACAGTTAATAATGAGTCTTGTAAATGTTTATGAAACTGAGTTTGTGTTTAGGAGCCTGATGACCTGAGGGAAGAAGCTCCTCCTCAGTCTCTCAGTTTTTGCCATCATGCTCCTGAAGCACTTGCCAGATGGCAGTAAAATGAAAAGACGGTTACCGGGGTGATTTGAGTCTTTGATGATTTTAGCAGCGTTTGAGGTAGATGTCCTGCAGAGAGGGGAGAGCAGACCCTGAGATGCGCTCAGCTAAGCGCACGACTCTCTGCAGAGCTTTACAGTCCTGATTTGAGGCGTTACCATACCACACTGAGATGCACTGAGTCAGTTCTGTCTCATTGTGTGAGCGTGCGGTCTCGAGTTTGCTCGACCACGAGCTCATTATCTGTGTGTTCGTGTCCTGTTCTGCACATGGCTGATGATTTGTTTGCTGGCCATGTGCTTGTGTGTTTTTGTTTTGTGTGAGCACATGGCTTTTGTCTTTGTTCTCTGTGTGCCATGTGCTTTCATGTCAACTGTCTTAACCCCACCCATCTTGTTACTTGATTATTAGTTAATTATCCCCACCTGTCTTACCCTTTTCCAGCCTAGTTTGATTCCCTATTTATTCTCGATCTGTGATCTGTGCTGTGCTGGTTCTTTTGTGTTCTCTGTTACTCCTAGTTGGTCAAGTCAAGTGTCTTGTTAGCGTTTTGTTTTCTAGTTTTCGCCCTATCACGGGTCTCTTGTTTCCCAGCCCTGTTGGCTGTTGTTTGTGCCTGTTTTTTGCCCAAGTTTTCTGTTGATCTTTACTTTTGTTATTAAAGACTTTTTGAAATATCCCTGGCTGTTCTGCGTATGGGTTGCGTCTGCAAAAAACCCTGACAGCACTCATATTTGAGCTATTAGCTGTAACGTTACGTTACTTGATTAATGTGTATTAATGTCTACATTTAAGTCTGTTATAAAGCGGATGATTGTGTCTTGTAGAAGACTTTAGGATTGAATCTGCTCACCGTGAAACACTTAAGGCAGCGGTTCGCAATTCCAGTCCTCTCTAAAGAGAAACATGCAAAATATGCAGAGCGGGGGGGGGCGCGAGGACTGGAATTGAGAACCTCTGACTTAAGGTGACATTTTCCATACCTTATGTTATACTTAGGAAAATGAAGGTTAAGGGGCTTTACGCAACACTTAAGCTTAGGCTAACCCTAATCCTAACCCTAACCTAACCCTAACCATAACCTAACCCTAACCCTGGGCTTTAAGAGACACTTAAGATAAATTCTAAGGTTTATGACGTTTCACCTCGAGAAACCCTTACGTGTCATTTAAGGGATATTGTATGCAACACCAGGGATACTTAAGAGCGATGTTAAGGGAAATTTACACTTAAGGTGCTTTATGCAACCAGGCACAGGTATATTGTACTTTGGCTTGAGCTCAGAAGTCATGGGATAACATTAATGTTGAAGATCTCAGGAAATATATTAACACTATACCAGAGAGATGTGCTGCTGTAATCGCTGTGAAAGCTGGACATACCAAATATTAACGTTAAAAGTACATAAAACAGTACGACTGACTTCATCTGATGTTTGTTCTGCTCAGAGACACCATCTGCATGTTTCATTATAATATTAAATCATGTTTTAGAGGTAATATTTTCAGATGTTCTATTAATGTTAGCCATCGCTGTATGAGTATAATAATTATGATTATGAGTGTAACAATGCAGCCTGACTAAAATGTGTCTCTGGACCACAGAAGCAGTCATAAGCAGCACAGGTATATTTGTATCAATAGCTAACAATACATTGTATGGGTCAAAATTATATATTTTTATTTTATGCCAAAAATCATTAGATATTAAGATCTTTAGTGAATTTCCAATCATAAATATATCACAACATATTTTTTTATTAATAATATGCATATCTAAGAACTTAATTTGAACAACTTTAAAGATGATTTTCTCAATATTTAGATTTTTTTGCACCCTCAGATTCCAGATTTACAAATATTGTCCAAACCATACATCAATGGAAAGCTTTCAGATTATGTATAAACCTCGATTTAAAAATATTAACATTATGACTGGTTTTGTGGTTCGGGGTCACAAATGTGTTTTAATAGATTAAAACTCACATATTTTAATCAACTAAAACCTGACCTGACAGGACAGGTTGACTAAATATGAACTCACAGGGTTAAGTTCTCCTCCGGATAGCAGCGGTTGCGCAGAAGTCCAGCCCACAGCTGCACGCCGATGATGCCGAAGATGAAGAAGACGAAGAAGCACAGCAGCAGTACGTTCCCCAACATCGGCAGCGTGTCCAGCAGCAGATTCACCAGGATCCTCATGCCTGACACACAGAACATAACACTCAGACAATAAACACACATCTGCCCTTCACAAGACAATCTCTGACCCGACCGAGCTGGACCAGTTCATTTCCATCACACACACTGCATCAATTCTTCAACTTTGTTCCTTGAGTTACAACTTCACATGCAAACAATGAGATGCGTTTGGGGGCGAACTTTCCTGGAGTTGCTGACACGCGCCGGATGTGAGAATCTCTGACTGACATTGCTCCTCTGATCTCCTCACTAACTGCTCCACATTCACTCAGATGTGTTCCTGTAGTTTGGAGGAAGTTTCCAGAGAGCAGGTGAAGTATAAAGCATCTAAATAACGAGCGAGTCACGTCTGACACACTCACACTCACTCCAGCCGACTGAAGAAACTTCACACTTGAGTTTGAGACACTTCACTGTAAACTCATCACCTCTGACAGACTGAGACATGGTTTGGGATGATCTGATACGCTTCATCCGATGGAGAAACACCTCGCTCTGTCCCAGAAAGATCAAATTAAACATGCACAACTGGTTTTACAGTACTTGCATGATGTGATGAATTCACTGTCCGTACAGCAGAGCACACCGTGCGTGTGTGAATCTCTGTGTTTATAAAGGACTTGATTAATTAGAGTCGGTTCATTATGGCTCTGAATGACTCAGTAATGTGTTCATCGGTACTCATCAGCTGAGCCCAAATCTGTTTTGGATGTGCTGTGAATGAAAGAAATTACAATAAATAAAACTTAACCATATTTTGGAAACGAATTAATTCCGAAGTGAGATAAACCTGATAAAACCTCCCAAAACTGCTTTAATAGACATCCTCATTGGCAAAAACCACAAAAACTATGAATTTATTATAAAAAAAATTATTGTAATAATTAGTGCTGTCAAACGATTAATCACGTCCAAAATAAAAGTTTTGTTTACAGAATATATGCATGCACTATGTATATATGAATCTACACACATGCATGTATATATTTAAGAAAAAATGTGTTTATATTAAATCTATATATAAATAATATGAATATAAATATATACATGCATGTGTGTGTATTTATACACACGTGATAAATATACACAGTACATGCATATGTTCTGTAAACAAAACGTTTATTTTGGATGCGATTAATCGTTTGACAGCACTAGTAAAAGTGCTAAATATTGTCTGTTATGTTTAATATTCATAACGAGTTGTATATAAAGCAGATTTTCTGCAGGTGTTACGAAAGTAAATTTAAGACAGAGTAAATGAAAATGTAGATAATGTAGATAAAGAAAGGAATACATTAAATGGGACACAGTGTGGTCTAAATGCAAATAAGAAACACGTCACCTTCCAATACATCTCTCTATTACTTTTAACTAATTTGACAAAATATGGAAATATATTTTCTTCATCAGTATTTTTGTCTTGTTTTCCAGTGCACATATCAAACCAAGAAACATGTAGCCTGCTTAAGAAGCAAAACGACTAGATAAGAAGTCTAGTTTTCTGAGAAACAGATCAAAATGAAGTGTGTTTGATTAAAGCGTCATCGCATGCCCATTTAACACAAGTTCATATGATTCTTTGGAGTCCGAGTCTGGACCATGGCCTAGTTTCATGAAACATAATGGCAACAGCAGCACCAAAATAAAGTGAGCCGTGCTTCAAATTACACCACAAGCGCTTGCCGTGTGCGTAGTTTCTCTATAAAGACGCTAAAGCGCTGTTAAGAGCTACAGACATGTTCAGAATTATTGGCACCCTGACCACGTCTGTATATGATGCGGTTAAAACACTGCAGAAAACAACAATATGCCATATAGAAATAGAGAAATATATGCAAATATAGTTATGTTTACCTATCATACATGATTCTGACCGTTCAAACCAGCACATTTATCCCATCCACATTTACCATTATTAATTCATACATTACGAGCATTTTAAAATAAACTTATACTTGTTAAATTTGGAAAAACGAATTGTATATGGCGAGAAAATACAACATAAACTTGAAAAGTACTAACTTATATTCTATAACTTTATATTCTTTAACTTCTAACTTATATCTAAATGTCAAAAATAATAATAGCTTGACACGATATATGATCTTATCTTTTAATATTCATATCTAATTGAGATCAACTGATTATTTATTTATTTATTATATATATAACAATTTTCAAAAAAAGTCACTGGCCTTTGGCTCTAAGAACCCAATATATATTTTCTAGAGCTATATATTGTTTTGTATATTATTTGTCAAAAAACTATTTGTACTTTTACAAAGCATTACTGATGTCCAGACGTACATGTAAATATATAAATATACAACATCAATAATATAATATAAATCTAATATAATATAATTAATATAATAACATCGACACATTTAGGTGGATCGGGGGTGCATTCCCTTAAAAAAACATAATCCACAGCGTCTTCAGCGGCTCAGATGACGGAGTAAATGACGACTGCTATGTTCATTATTACATCCAACAACTAAACACCTCAATCTCTTAGAAGACATTCATGTCTACATCTGCTCCGGCGGGGAAACAATGGTGGACTGATGACAACTACCTGAGGGCGGGGCTAAGGTAAAACGCTACTGTCAATCAACAATTGTAGAAGGGCCTGGGTCAGTGTGACGTCACACTGGCAGGAATTTGAGAACGGCTTGATTTGAGAAAGGGGTAATGATATTAGGAGATAAAAACAAACACTGGGGGGGATTTGTATCATTATAGGGTGGTTGTTCACACACACTGCAAACACACTTTTCAGTTCAAACAACATGTAAAGTGCATTTTGCATCCGAGGATCCCTTTAAAACAAGAAGAAATGTCTGCCGCCCAGAAAAATGTACTTCATTTAAAGAAAAAACTAGTTTTAATATTGCATTGACAGATATTAGTTATTGTTTTAAGCATAAATTCAGAAAATACTTCATATCTTTAATTTACATCTCAAGTAAACATTTTAATTTTAGGATGTTTATATTGAGAAACAAAAATACTGAGAATTATATTATTTTTGTGACATTTAACGCCATGACTTTATGAATTTAAGACTTTGTGCTCTGATATAAGAGCGTTTGTGAAAATGCAGACCCATAGAAACCCTGATAAAAACAACAGAATGGAATATCCTCATTTTTGGTCTGATCCTCATAATGGAGGTGTGTTGTGTGTCTCTGTGTTTTCATCAGGTTCATCCTCCGTAACGTCTCTGTAGGCCCGGTGTTAAATCCAGCGCATCTCATCAGCTAATGGTTTCTCAGCAGATCCTCACGAGTGTTTGAGTCTCCTGTCTATGAGCCCTTTATGATTCAGCACTGATGAATCCCTCACAATCAGAAACATCAGGTTTGATTCCACACAGCAGTCTTGATTCCCCAGACATGGCCTAATGGTTAGAGAGTCAGACTCGTAATCCAAAGGTTGCGGGTTCGAATCTTGGGCCGGCAGAAATTGTCAGTGGGGGAGTGATTGTCCACCATCAATACCACGACTGAGGTGCCCTTGAGCAAGGTACCGAACCCCAACTGCTCCCCCACTGCTCCGTGTGTGTGTGTGTGTGTGTGTGTGTGTTCACTGTGTGTGTGTGTGTGTGTGTGTGTGTATGTGCGTGCGTGTTCACTGCTGTGTGTGTGTGTGTGTGTGTGTGTGTGTGTGTGTGTGTGTGTGTGTGTGTGTTCAATGCTGTGTGTGTGTGTGTGTGTGTTCACTGCTGTGTGTGTGTGTGTGTGTGTGTGTGTGTGTGTGTGTGTGTGTTCACTGCTGTGTGTGTGTGTGTGTGTGTGTGTGTGTGTGTGTGTGTGTGTGTGTGTGTGCAGAGCAGGTGCAGCGTATGCGTGTGCGCAACGTGAAGCTTGCGTCATGCGTGCTGCCGCGTGTGTGTGTGTTCACTGCTGTGTGTGTGTGTGTGTGTGTGTGTGTGTGTGTGTGTGTGTGTGTGTGTTCAATGCTGTGTGTGTGCGAGCATGGGTCACCATACTTGGCCGTATGTCACGTCACAAGTCACAGAAATGAGCAGAAATCAGACTCACTGGGGACTCTGTTGATGGCTTTGAGCGGCCGCAGGACTCTCACCGTCCGGATGGCCGTCAGGTTGATGTTCTGCAGGTCCAGTGAGTACTCCACCACACTGTACACACACACACACACACTATAAACACACAGTTCATCTGTACATTTATTCATCAGCACTGTTTGTTCTGAAAGCTAGTCTGATGATCTCTGACAGCTGATCATACGCTCAACATACATGCAGACACACACACACGCCTGTGACAACGCTCATTAAAGATCTCCATCTGTGCTGCATTTACACACTGATCTCTTACAGAGCACAGAATAGACACACATAAAACACAGCATAACAGAAGAGACAGAGACGAATGAGTGAGAGCATCTACTGTTTGTCACATGAACTGATCACACGTACACATTCAATGCCAAATACAGCCGTGCAATCAATGCTTTTCAGAAAACAGTGTGCTGTCTGTAGGTTTAAATGAGTGACATGAATAAAAGCACAAAATAAAATAGCATTCAAACGTTTGTGGTTGGTAAGATTTTGTCTTTGCCCCCATTTTTCATGAGCTGAACTCATGAGCTGACTTTTTCTATGTACACAAAAGGCCTATTTCTCTCAAATATTGTTCACAAATCTCGAGATAATCCATCCACCTCACAGGTGTGGTATATCAAGATGCTGATTAGACAGCATGATTATTGCACAGGTGTGCCAAAGGCAGCTCTATTTGAGAGAAATAGGCCTGTTCAGTGTAAGTTCAGCAATCGGATACTTGTAAAATTAAAATTCCACCTATTAAGTCCTGTGTATGCATCTTTTTTAGGGTGGTGAAAAGGGGCTGTTCAAAATGTATTTGGCTTTGAATTATTAATTCAAGAGATTCATTGAAAAACACTGATTCATCCAGTAATTAAGTAAATCTTGAGTGAGTCGTTGAATCATTCTGTTCAGAAATTCCATGAGATTTTGTTTAATTGTCTAATATTTTTTTTCTTCAAAATTGTGAGAGAACTACAACCTCCTTTAAAAAAATCTATAAAAATGTCTCAATATATCTAAAATAGCGCATCTCTATTTAGCACACAACAACTCTTAATTGAGTTTTTATGTAGTCTGGTGAATTTTGTTCATGGTATTCAACAGCAATTAAATTATGTATGTTTGATATCTAAATGTTTTACTTTTTTACCACATTGGAATCGAAACTGTGTGTGTGTGTGTGTGTGTGTGTGTGTGTGTGTGTGTGTGTGTGTGTGTGTGTGTGTGTGTGTGTGTGTGAGCGTGTGTGTGTGTGTGTGTGTGTGTGTGTGTGAGCATGTGTGTGTGTGCGTGCGTGCGTGCGTGCGTGCGTGTGTGTGTGTGAGCGTGTGTGTGTGTGTGTGTGTGAGCGCGTGTGTGTGTGTGTGTGTAAGTGTGTGTGTGTGTGTAACAGCGTGTGTGTGTGTGTGTGTGTGTGTGTGTGTGTGTGTGTGTGTGTGTGTGTGTGTGTGTGTGTGTGTGTGTGTGTGTGTGACATCATGTGTGTGTGTGTGTGTGTGTGTGTGTGTGTGTGTGTGTGTGTGTGTGTGTGTGTGTGTGTGTGTGCGTGCGTGTGTGTGTGTGTGTGTGTGTGTGCGCGTGTGTGAAACCTCACCCGCCATCACGATGAAGAAGTCCAGTCTGTTCCAGGTGTCGCCCAGATAACAGCGCCGGCCAAAGATCCCCAGAGCAATTAAGATGAAACTCTGATGATGAGTCTCTAGATGACGCTGATGATCTGGAATCATCTGGATATTAGATATGAAGTGTACGTTTAACAGGTTAACGTGCAGAAACCTCACGAGATCAGCACGAGCTGATTAACGATGTGAAGGACTCATTAACAGGCTTCTGCTGGAAGTATCCGGTTCCTCAGACTGACCTGCAGGACCTGGCAGCGCTCGGAGGAGCAGTCGATGTTCTCGCAGGGCTGGTACATCCCAAGAGTCACACAGTTCAGCAGGATCACCATCATACTGACCCGCTCGAACCACGTGAGCCAGTTAAGGAGAACTCAACTAGTGCTCGATGCAATGATTGTGTGATCACAGCACATATGAACAGAAAACATCACCACAGGCACTAAACCAACACATGCATGAACCAATAGAGAGAGAAACTGAACCAGTCTGAACCATTGACATGCATGTTATATTACAACAGAATCAATGCATTACAAGAATAGTTTTCACGAGATAGTATTTAAGGAAATCAAAAATTATTCATCAAGGGTGCCTTCAATTTATCAAAAGTGCCAGTCCAAACTTTATATTCATCTGTGAATCCTGAAAAGAAAAAATGCTCCAACAATAAACACAAAACCAGTCCTAATTGAAAGAAAACAAGCTGACAAATATATTGACATCATTAGGGGATAATATTGAATAACAAGAGACTTATTAAGCTATTTATTTTTGTAGGCCGGTCATTTTTGTCCGGGAACACCACACGTGTGATTTTATTTATTATTATTTTGGAAATTTTGTACAAAATTAATGCTTTTCAAAACAAATTTCTTGGTTAAACATTAAAGCATGCTAGTGTGATAAACAGTGCATTTTTTCATATTTAATTTAATATTGATAAAATCATCCACAAATAACGTTTTTTTCACTCAAAAACCGATAAGCTCAGATTAATGATAAATCAGGTCCGATATAATTAAACGAATTTCATATCCGAATCAGAATATTATTATGATTTCTGAAGATCATGTGACACTGAAGACTGGAGTAATGATGATGAAAATACAGAAATAAATTACAGATATTCACATAGAAAACCCGAAATAATATTTCACATTTTCGCTGTATTTCTGATCAAATAAATGCAGCTTTGGTGAGCAGAAGAGGAGTCAAAATGGTCTTTCTATAACACTAGAAACGAAGGATTGCATGAGTTTTGTGTTTGTTTGTATGAACGAGTGTCACCAGATGAGCGCCGGCTCCTCCTGAGGATTCGGTTCTTTGTTCGCTCGTCAAAATGTTTTCTGTCCCGAAGCAGCTTTACAGAGTCGAGACTGAATTCATTCCTGGAGCGCAGCAGCATCGGCTCATACGCTGTAAAAGAGCAGCGTGAACATTCTGCTGAACGACTCCTTTAGTGTTTCACAGAAGAAAGGAGGACTCTCTTCAAAACGAATGTTTATAATATCATCCTCAAAAGTTTAACGGTTCAAACAGATGTCAGGGAATCTGCAGGGGATGTGATGCACAGGTGGGCAGTGGATCTGCTCCGTTACTATAGTAACACCTCCTTCATCCAGCTGCAGCAGGTCAAACACACACAACTCATTCAGTCATTACCAGATTGAGGAGTTATTGCTCTTAAAGCGAGATGCTGGAGGTGAACAGGGTATCAGATCTCACCACACTTCAGCAGCTGATTCATCATGACTACAGTTTTGTATTATGAGCTTTCTGAAAAGTTAAGTATGCAAATGAGGCATTATGTGCACTCGTTTACATAAACAGGAATCTGAACATTAGATAGAGTCATGCTCAAATGTATTTGTTGACAAAAAGGTTTTTCTAGAGTGGATTCTGGTTTCGATTAACCACTCCATAAATCAGACAGAAAACTAAAATATTTTCATCATGTTTTTAGAAATAAAATATGAAATGCTGTTTAATATTAATATTAAATGTAATATTAAATTTGTGCCAAATCCCCCAGTAAAAGAGGCATAAACCTAAGTTTGGTGTGTAAGATTTTTTTTTTAAAGATATGAAATCTACACACACAAACAGATAAAATAATTAAAATAATTAATCTTCCTGTGTGGCTCAGTGGTAGAGCATTGCGTCAGTTGTGCAAAAGGTTGTGGGTTCGATTCCCAGGGAACACATGTACTAAAGAAGATGTATAACCTTAATGCAATTGTAAGTCGCTTTGGATAAAAGCGTCTGCTAAATGCATAAATGTAAATAAAACACTTAAATGTGTATTTTTGGTGGATGTAAAATAGACCAAAACTGACCAGGTAATGAAGAAACACTGACTTAAATGCTTCTGTGCTGTAGATGCTCTAAAAATTAATTATGATGATGAATAAAATTAAAGTTGATATGATAGGTATGGTGATTTTTATTTTTTTTGATAATTGATAAGACTTTAGTATAATTTACTAGTTCCAGTAATTCACATCTCTGTGACGCAGGAAGTGTTTCTCAGTCTGAGCGCTGAACTCAGGATTCCCAGCAGACGCTTACATCGCTTACACTAAT
>CM050419.1:15428805-15433805 GCA_027564155.1 Gymnocypris eckloni scoliostomus
TTACTTAAAAGGAAGTGAAATTGTCATTAAAAAACAAGGAAATCATTTTTTAATAAAATTGATTTAAATTGAATTTAAAACAGTTAAGAGTCTAAAATGATTATACATGAAATACAGTGCATCAAATATCAGTTCGGACGTAGTACAGCGCTCATTCAGCAAATGCACAGCTAAACAGATGAGTTTTGAGTCTGGATTTAAATGTGGCGTATGTTTTAGCACATTTGATCTCTTCTGGAAACTGATAATAGCTAAAAGCGGACTTCCCTTGTTTTCTGTGAATTCTTGGTATTTCTGACTGACCCGATCCTACTGATCTGAGTGCTCTGTTAGATTTATATTCAGTGAGCATATCTGCAATATATTTAGGTCTTAGGCCATTGAGTGATTTATAAACGAGTAAAAGTACTTTAAAATCAATCCTAAATGTGACTGTAAGCCAGTGTAAGGACCTGAGGACTGGTGTGATATGCTCAGATGTTCTGGATGAGCTGCAGCTGTCTAATGCTCTTCTTTGGAAGGAGACCATTACAATAATCCACCCTGCTGGTGATAAAGGCATGAACAAGTGTCTCCAAATCTTGACTGGAAACAAAATATCTAATTCTTGCAATGTTTTTGAGATGATAGTATGCTGATTTAGTTACATGACTACTAAACTAAGGTCTGTCTCCAGAATCACCCCAAGATTTCTGACTTGATTTTTAGTTGTTTGACCCTAGAGTCAAGGTATGCATTCACCTTGAGAACTTCATCTTTGTTTCCAAATGCAATGACTTCAGTTTTCTCCTTGTTTAACTGAAGAAAGTTTTGGCACATCCAACTGTTAATTTCATCAATGCATTGGCAGAGGGAGTCAATGGGGCTATAATCATTTGGAGATAAGGCTAGGTATATCTGGGTATCATCAGCATAGCTGTTATAGGCAATTTGGTTCTTCCTCATTATCTGACTTAGTGGGAGCATATACAGGCTAAACAAGAGCGGTGCAAGAATTGAGCCTTGTGGGACTCCACATGTCATGGACGTCCACTTAGACTTATGCTCTCCTATACTCACATAATAACCTCTCCCTTCTAAGTATGACCTGAACCATTTGAGTGCCATCCCAGAAAGCCCGACCCAGTTTTCCAGTCTCTCTAGAAGTATGTTATGATCGACAGTGTCAAACGCAGCACTAAGATCTAGTAGTACAGCACTGATATTTTGCCAGAATCAGAATTAAGGTGAATATAATTTATCTTCTTAACCAGATTGAAAATTGTCCAGGTATCCATTTGAGTTTAAGTAGCTGTTCAGCTGATTAAAAACTACCTTTTCAATAATCTTACCTGTGAAAGGAAGATTTGATATTGGTCTATAGTTGCTCAACACAGTGTTATCAAGATTGCGCTTTTTCAGAAGGGGCTTAACAACTGCAGTTTTCAGGGAGTTTGGAAAAGTCCCAGAAAGAAGTGAGGTGTTCACCACTTCTAAGAGATCTGCTTCTAAACAGTCAAGCACACTTTTGAAAAAAGATCAGGAAGTGTGTCAAGATAGCAGGTCGAAGGTGCTGAATCTAAGGTGCTGTACTGTTTCTTCCAAAATTTTGCAATCAATTGCTTCAAAAATTGACATAGTCACTTTTTTTTTAAATTGCGGTTGAATCTGTGTGACCTCTGCTTAACTAGAAGATGTGCCAATCTCCTTCCTGATGTTATTGATCGTCTCAGAATAGAAGGAAGCAAACTCATTGCATTTGCTGTCGGAGAGAATTGACTGGGAATCTGACTTGGGGGGTTTGTCAGTCTCTCAACAGTAGCAAAAAGAGTGCGAGTGTTGTTTAAGTTACTGTTTATAAGGTATGAGAAGAAGGTCTTTCTAGCTGTGGCTAGTTCTATATTGAAAGCATGAAGACTGTCTTTATAGATGCCATCCACCTTTTTCTTCAACGGAAGTAAGCCTATGGTTGAGGCTTCCGGTTTATTAGCCACAATAGAGAAATAACGAGAAGAATAAAAACGTGCAGTACATGGTAAAACGGTTTGCACTACAAACCAGTGTGTTCATAATTAACATAATACATACAAATAATATGATAAGACACACACATTTTCAATATCAATCAGCAAAACGAACTGTTTCATACAGCTAAAAATAGCTGGACGCGGATGAGACCGGAAGCTGGACCCATAGAATTTGCATAAGGCCGCGCCCATTTTTACAGCAAGAAAAGGTGGATAGTGAATTTCGAGTTTCGTCTTCCGCCACATCCACTCAGCTCTTCTCATGCTCTGAACTGCTGATGATTTTCTCCAACATGATTTTTGTCTGCCATTCTTCTTGCTGACCTTTATCAGAGCAATATCATCAATAACACAATATCAATGTACCAATCCAGGAGAAGATCAACAGAGTCTGCAGAAATGCTTGGTGTCAAAAATATAGCCTTTATAAATAGCATAGCGCACTAGTGAGTGCTGAGTGAATTTTTGCTAGGAATAGAGCAGGAGAAATAACATGCGAGTGTCTCAGAGCCGGCAAAAGCTATGAAAAGAGTGACACTTTATCTCAGAGAGTATGACGCAGCCTGCAGAAGTGACACACATGGTTGTTGTCACCACTAGAATTTCCCTCTGTAGCCAAAGCACAATAAACTCATTTAACCTCTTCCAAGGCCAGAGAATCCATACTGTGTGTGTGTGTGTGTGTGTGTGTGTGTGTGAAGATATACCAGTCTAATGTATGTATTTATACAGGAGCAGCGTCTGTCTGTCACGGCTCATTGAAACACATCCAGAGAAGCCCAGTGGCTGAGTGAAACCAAACTCTTTTATTGTCTCCACGGAGACACTTTCTGATCTCCATGGCAACAGCAAGAGTTTTTAAATCAAGTTAATTGAGAGTCTAGAAGTTGATGGCAGCAGAACATCAGCAGACAATCATTTACATGTATGCATCTTATCCAAATCGACTTACAATGCATTCAAGAGGCTATAACGTTTTATCAGTATGTGTGTTCCCTGGGAATTGAACCCACAACCTTTTGTGCTACTAACTCAATGCTTTACCACTGAGCCACAGGATCACTCACTGTACATATGCACCACAACAACTGTAGAGCTTTACATGTCCAATTAATTACATATAAAGTGCAATGGTTTAAGAGTGGAATTTAACCACATACATTATTTCATACAAGTTGAAACTTTCTGGACTAAATACGGGAAAAAACTCATAATAAATACTACGTTAAAACCTCTAAACTTGAGTTTATTGCTTGATTCTCTGCATTAGTAAGTCAAGAATCAGCAGAAGATCGTCCATCAGCCGCTGCACAGACACCATCACACTGACCGCTGACCGCTAGTGAGGGACGAGACGCTGACCTTTAGCGGTGTCATTTAGAGCCGCTGATATGATGAACAACAAACACATCGAGAGAAAGTGATTAATCACAGCAGACTCAAGCTCGAGTTGCTCCAACACACCTGAAAACCACTGCAACTCCACCTAAAACAGCAATCATCTCACTGCACAGCGCTTATAACGGAGCGAGAATGGAGCAGAGAAGCGGAAGCCACTGTATTAATATGTGCACATCAAAATGTGTGTTATAGCAGAGTTTAAATCATATTTTTAAGGTGGAACGCTGTTCTGCATTCAATGCATGACTCGATCCAATTTTTCATGATTGTACATTTCCTAAAGAAAATGTGAGTGGTGCTTGCAGTGGCAAAACTCAGCGCTGGGCAGATACTACAGTGTTTTGTGCGATTGCAAGAGAGACAACCGGCATGTCTGTATGATGTTGTGGAGCTGAGATATGGCTTCTTTATATTGCTATACGGTTGCTAGGATGCTCTATATGGTTGCTAGGGAGTGGCTTTGGAGCTGCCAATGATTGTACGCAAAAGGTAGCTTGTCAGTATGAATTAAATAAACAAACCCCCATATCTCTATGACATTCAGATTTGAAGATACACCTCTTTAGGTTTGGGTTGCTAGGGTCATCAATAATGGTTGCTAGGGAGTGGCTTTGGAGCTGCCAATGATTGTACGCAAAAGGTAGCTTGTCAGTATGAATGAAATAAACAAACCCCCATATCTCTATGACATTCAGATTTGAAGATACACCTCTTTAGGTTTCGGTTGCTAGGGTCATCAATAATGGTTGCTAGGGTGTGGCTAGGAAGTGCCAGTGTGTGTATATATAGTGTACATTCATTGCTGAATTAAAATGCAAAATCAACAACAAAAAATGCAATCTTGCATAATTTGTAAATTCACCCTGAAATTATTGCTAAAAATACAGGGCTCACAAATATTAAATTATAAATATTGCACATTGTATTAAAGTTGGAATGTATTATTTTCACAAGGATACAGATGTTGTGCATGTGATGTCAATGCATATGGTTCAATCCAAAGTTACGAATTAGCTTGCGCAAGATTGCATTAAAAATAAATGCAAATAAAGCACCGTTTCCATCCAGTGAGTTGAAGAGAACAAAATTATCACTTTCTGATTAACTAAATATCACAAATAAAAAATGCAATGAGATTTGTGGATTGGTTTGGTCCAGTTTTATGCTGTCCCATTGCAAAATCTCGTCTTTTTTGATGCACATTAAGGAATTTATGCACATCCTGGCATTTCCATTCAGCGTTTTTAATGCGATATCCCAACATGTGCATAAAACAGGTGGATGGAAACACAGCTAGTGAGTCTGTGTGAAGCTCACAACTATGTCTCACATGACCCGGGTTGCCAAGTCTGCAGTTTTACCTCCCAACTGGGCTCTTTTTACACTGCTGCCGCAGGTTGTTTTTGAAGTCTGAGGGTTAAAGTGATTTCACCAGAATGCTGTTTTTAACAGAGGGGGAAACTGAAGAAAAAATAATAATAAACTAATATAATTTGGCTGGTTTTGTTTTGAAGACCTGGCAACCCTGCACATATTCTGTCACAGAGTTTCCTAAAGCATTACTGCTGTCTGTGTCGTTATTAATGAAACAAC
>CM050419.1:15441305-15461305 GCA_027564155.1 Gymnocypris eckloni scoliostomus
ACTGTTTAATCTTCAAATAAATATTAAAAGTGTTGTATTTCCAGTAGATGCAGCCCATTCTAATGTGTTCACCATGAATTATAGCCTACCGAGAAACATACATCTTTAAAGTGAATTTAACATTAGTTTAATAAGTCCAGTTATAGGCCAATACAAACATTACTAAATTTGACAATTCAAATACAAATACTATAAATCCCCAAAAACTACACAACCGTTGCATAAAAACATGATTAAAACGTGTTACACAAAAATTACACTTATGTTACAAAATCTCAGCTCTCCGGCACTCCAGAGATTGTTATTATCATATTTTAAACGTTTAGAGTACAGCTTTTCTAGACTAGGCTAACATCGTTAACTTTTACCTCATCTAGAGCACTTAAATGCACGTCTCATGTCTTTAGTGAACCGGGAGATCATATACCTTCTCCATCCTTCAGTTTTTAGAGTTAGACATCAACTTTCTTAGTATGATATTCCTCAATATATGCATTATAAACAATACAACCCAAACAATAACACAATATAAAAGAATGCTTGTTTTATGATTACGTTTTTGTATGTGTAAATATATTTTTCCTAATATCTGATGACTCGATATGCACTGATTCTTTCTTCCTCGCGGGGCACTGTATAATACACATTGACGACGTGATGTTTCACCCAAATTACCGCACGCATAAAACAAAAGAATATCATCAGAACTGGTTTGAATGGCTTTATTGCAGAGCGATTACTGTACGCAGTGAAATATACATGTCACTGTCATTTGATGGTGGATGTGGTGAAGAAGCAGCCAGTGATCGAAATATTGATTTTGAAGTTTAGAGATGGTGAATATGACTAAGTGGAAGTGCCTAACGATGACAGCGAAGGTAAAACCATCTGCTCAACTTGAACCCTTCCAAGTTTCAAAAGGTAACCAAATATGCTTTATTTTACTCTTCTGTAACTGTCCTTAGAATATCAAGAGAGTGTTTTTTTGTTCCTATTGCAGTAGTTAGAGATTCGCCAGTGCTGGATATGTATATATACGGGTCTCTAAAGACACAAATATCATGATTGGACTAAACATTCATGCATTTAAATGAATTTAAATTATGTGTGAATTTAATGTCTTTATAGGTATCTTCTTTAGTTTTAGTTTTAATAAATTGAATTTATTATAGTAACGTAACTTCAACATACTACATGGTAATGAAATAACATATATATATATATATAGGCTTAGTGTATCATTTTTATACTCATACCTTTTGTTGTTTTAATATTTTGAAATGTTTTTAGCTTTATTTTTTGTTTTCATTTAAATGTTTAGTTTTGAAATGTTGTTGTATGCATTTGTCATTTTATTTAATTTCTTAATTTTCTTAAATGTGTATTTATGGAGTTTTAACTTATATTTTTAGTTACTTTTTCTTATTTGTAAGTTGCTTTGGATAAAAGCGTCAGCTAAATGACTACAAAGTAAAAAGTAAAGTGAAAGTAAATGCTAGTTTATTTGATCATCATCATTCATTACATCACATTACCTCCCCCCCCGGGCACCAGAGGGCTTCGGTCTTTTAGACACAGTGATATTGTATAAGTGAACATCTTTTACAATCAGGTAACTGGTGTATGTGGAAGTGCGGCTGTGCGGGGGAAGATCATGCGTCGAATTGAGGAGAGCAATAAAATAGTTGTTTTTCTATGTCTGATGACCAAAAACAGCACATCACTTCAGATGTCAATCAAACGGAGTGGGCGGATCCTAGCCAGAATAAACAAATGATATGCAGACTGAAACAGTGACATTTCAGATTCTGCCCGGTCAAATCTGAGCAGAAATAACAGACATTACAAGTAAGAGAAGCTTTAAAGGGGAAAATATGCAGCTGTAATATCTCACACACACTGTAATTATATTCTCAACATCAGAGCGAACACACACACACACACTGAAGCAGACGGCCGCTGATTTATCATTATATATTCATCACATATAACGATCCATTATTATTCACAGTTGTACTGAAAGTCACCCTGGGAAAGAGATGATGTTCTGCAGAACAACACATGTCCTGAGACTCGCTTACAGCTATTCATCTTCACACAATTACAGCCAATCAGAGGAATCGTGCTTAATGTGCAGGCATGTGGACCAATGAGATGTGACTGTGGGCGGAGCTAACCAGTGCAATGCTGCCGAAATAATTAAACAAGTAATTGGTTAAAACTTAAATATCGTGACTTTTCAAGTCACACACAAAAACTTGACTGGTTAACACATGCTTGACTTAAAATAAATGTATTATTTGAAATAGAATAAGTGTAAACTGAAATCATATAAAATATATATTTATTTCAGCATGTTGCCAAACTAACATTTCTCTTATTTATTTAGTTTAACCCGATATACTAAAATATATGCAAACCCATTTCTGCCATGGGATTAAAAAAAGAAAACAAGGGGATAGTCGCTACTTTTATCTCACAATTTAGATTTTTCAGAACCGCAAGATATAAACTATAAATAAAAGAACTAAAGATAAAAAATATACAGTTTTGTTTTTATCTTTTTTACCTTTTTATTTATTTGACTAACTAACTAACTATAGATGGATAGATAGATAGATATAGATAGATAGAAAAAAACTAAAACTATAACTAAAATTAAAACAGACACTATAAAAATAAACAGTAATGCAGTTGTCAAGGATATGGGCTGGACACCATGCGGATGCACCAGTTGCGAGGACAGGTGGTCTGTTTGAGGCAGAAGAAGATGATGGGCGCTAGTTCTGGGTACGGGACGACCAGAGCACTTAACTCACTGCTGACATCATCAGCCACTTCCTGCTCCGCCAGCCCCGCCTCTTCCTGCTCAGCAGGCTCCGCCTCTTCTTCAACAAGCCCATCCCAGCCAGGAGAAGCACACAGGTCCACGCGTGGCTCCGCCCCCACCGCAGCAGGCCCCTCCTCCTCTGACGTCATGGCTTTTGACCCGCCTACAATGAAAGAGACAGTTAATGATCTCACAGGTTCCTGTCGGAGAAACATAGCTTAAAGAAGAACACCACTTTTTCTTGGGTCTCTGGAATGAGTTGTTTCTGACCTGCACACATTTGTCTATGCATTCAGATCAACAAAAATAAGCGTATTTTGCTGAGTGGTTGGTAAAGGTGGACCGCTGGGTAAAAGCTAAATAAATGGGTTGGTTATAAATACTCCTGTAGCCGCACATAAAGAATGAGCTGCTCTGAATAGAGACCAAACATTAGATAAACACAGTGATGTTCAAGCACTGCGTCGGTCCTGCTCGTGATCATCTGATGCTGCGGTCATCATATCATTTACATTATGTGTTTAGCCGACTTACAGTAGAGAATCAGAGATCAGAGGCTTGTCTTCATCTGTTCTCATGTCTTTGAATGCTTGTGTTCGTGTGATTGTCTGACCTGTGTTTACTGAGGGTCTAAAGCATTTATATTTTTCAGAACTGCAAGATGTAAAGTCAAAATTGAGATATAACCATGCAATTTTGAGAAGGAAAATGCAAGATTTAAAGGGGACCTATTACGCGAAAATCCCATTTATAAGGTGTTTGAACACAGTTGTGTGGCCTCAGTGTGTGAAAACAACCTGCCTGTAATGGTAAAAATCCACCTACTCGTTTTTGTATAATCTAAAAAAATAATAAACAGTCTCTCAGAACAAGCTGTTTCAGATTCTCTCTCTGTTCACGTCACTGAGGGGAACAAGTCCCGCCCATTTGTGACGCTGCCCTATAGACACATCCCTGAGTGAGAAGCTGGCTCCGCCTCCATTACTGATTACTTAAGATATTTATAGATAGTCAAAACAAAGTTTTAAATGTTAAAACGGCTTGCCATAATGTCGGCACAAAGAGGCTTTTCAAGTGTTGTGTTTTGGGATGCACTAACGAACATAGGAGTCTCCAAAGACTTGTACTAATCGTGGAATGTTTATTTGCAAAGGCTAGCACTGCTAACATCTGCTAGCCGAGGATGAGAGACACTGACACACAGAGAGAGAGAGAGAGAGAGAGGGTGTTTCTCCTGAGAAAAAGACTCTAGTAATATCCAGTAAAGTGTCTCCACTAGTGTTTCAAAGGAGATTTCAACAATGTTTCAGACTGTACTCAGATGTGCCACAACACCAAAGTCTGCAATCAAACCTCAGAGGTCTTAAAATTAACTCAAACATTTCTCAAGGTCTCTTGTGTTGCATTTCCCAAAACCAACGTGAGCCAATGCAGTCCTCATCCACTGAGCAATAAGTGTTTATAGACACAGACACTCACCACCTGCTGACACACACACACACACACACACACACACAGTGTGAAGTAAACAAGGGTTTTTAACCAGAGGCCACAGGTTTAATGACCTGCTTTCAGAGATCAGCTGTCCTGTTCAGTTGCTGGACTCACTAACACACTACAGTCGTTCTGATGTGAGGAGACCTGAGCTACAGGACACGATACACTCCATACAGGAGGAGAAAGACACGTCTGCTGTTGATGAGGTCAAAGGTCATGTGTCACTGATCTAGAACAGTTGTCAACCATTTAAAATGTTACAAATGGCTCGAATAAAAAGTTGTTCATTTTGCATTCTTCGCAGATGCTTTAATCCAAAGCGACTTGCATTGCATTGACTGAATCAAACCCATGACCTTGACGATGGTAGAATCAAGATCTGCAGTTTGAGAATCAGGAATGATGAATGAGCTGAATGAGATTGAACGAGAGAGTAAGCAAAACGATCTGATCTTCCCTTCACCGCTGTGTGTGTGTATGAGTGTGTGTGTGTGTGTGTGTGTGTGTGTGTGTGTGTGTGTGTGTGTGTGTGTGAGTGAGTGTGTGAGTGAGTGTGTGTGTGTGTGTGAGTGTGTGTGTGTGTGTGTGTGTGTGTGTGTGTGTGTGTGTGTGTGTGAGTGTGTGTGTGTGTGTGTGTGTGTGTGTGTGTGTGTGTGTGTGAGTGTGTGTGTGTGTGTGTGTGTGTGTGTGTGCGTGTCCTCTTGTTTCTCCTCCAAACAGCAGGACATACAGGTGCCGCATTGTAGGATTCAAACTAATTACATTTGCATACCCCCAATTCCTTTTTTACCTAATGAACACCTGCTGCAATGACCTCAGAAATTATGAAGCACACACACAAACGCACACACAAACACACACATTACACACAGAATCCATAAAAAAGAAAAACACCTCACATTAGTGTCCATGTTACACTCAAGCTATAAATCATAGCATATTTTATTAAGAATTTCAATGTACTTGCTTTTAAGTCATATCATCAAAATGTATTTATTTAAATTGCATAGAATCAGGATGAAAATAATTAAATGTATCAATTAAAAACTATGAATATGTTTCAAATATGGCTAGATGCAAGATTGTGTGGCTTATATAGGTCTTATAAAATAATATTGAATTACTGATGATAAATCTATAAACTTAATTATTGTTTATTTAAAAGATTCAGTTTATTATACAAATCTCATTCTTACTCATTTTATGCATGACTGGCCAGTATGCATCACATTAAGTGTTTTATTTTGTTTATGTTGTGTTAAAACTAATGCGTAAATTATGTTTAAGTCATAAAAAACTGCTTTGGCACAAAATAAAACTCTCACTAATACTACAGGTGTGTGTGTGTGAGCGTGCGTGCGTGTGCATGCATGTGCTTGTGTGTGCGAGTGTGTGCGTGCGTGTGCGTGCGTATTTCACGATTTCACACTTACATCTACTAGCACGATAAACGTAATGCGTATTTGGCGAGTATGGGAATACGTTGTAGGCGTGCTGTCCTGGGGGAGGGCTCTGAGCTCGGGAAGGGCCCGAACCCAGAGTACCCCCCCGTGTGATGAGAATTCTAGTGCTATTGGTGGAGAAGGGGTGGTGGAGGGATGCTGCTTAACCGTCAACTAGATGGAGGTGAGGCAGCTGTATTTATGTCCAAGGGTTGATTATCTAGATTGTGTACCACCTGTGTTAATTAGGCTGAGTATCTGACGTGCTCCTCCCGAACCTAGTTTATGAACTACGTTCTAAACTTCATTTCACGATTTCACACTTACATCTACTAGCACGATAAACGTAATGCGTATTTGGCGAGTATGGTAACACGTTGTAGGCGTGCTGTCCTGGGGAGGGCTCTGAGCTCGGAAGGGCCCAACCCAGAGTACCCCAAAAACAATATGATGTAGGACAGCCGCCAGACTAAGATTCCCCCAACACGCTGCTTGAGATCTGGCGGAGCTAGTTCCGAGGAGTAACTTGTGTGGCGGGCCGGGGGGGTCTACGTGCTCTGAGGGAGCTGTTTGGCATGCATGAGTGGGCCCCACCGACTGCCGGAGTGAATTTCGTGGTTTTAGGGCGACCGGTCGGGGAGGGCTCAACCGAGGCCCAGCGATGGCTCACCGCTTGGGACGGGTGAGCCCTGTCCGCCGATGGAGGAGCAGCGTGGTTGAAGCCCTGGCCAGGAGGACCCGAGTTGCCTGCAGTGGGATAGGTCACGGAGTCGGGCGTATCGCCCTACTTGGCCGCCAGCCCCGCTAATCGGAGGACAGAGGGCGGTATCTGGCCGAGAGGGCCCATGGAGCCTCGACCAGGGCGCAATACCCCTTCATCGGACGAGTGGGTCCTGTCGGCTGGCAGGTAAAAGAGTTTGGGACGCCCGACAAGGAGGCTCGCAACATCCGATGGGAGATCGAGACTCACGGCATCGAATGGATGAGCATCGCATGTGGACGGCAAGCATAGGAGCCCACCGGAGGCGTGCGTCGGCGCCTTGACATGAGACCATGCTACGCTGCCAGACGGATAGCCTCGCCCGGCGGGTAGGGAGAAGAGAAACCCGAACTGGGAGGGTTTCTCGCTGCATTCGATGGAGATTGAGATTAGGCCATCGAACGGGTAAGCCTCGCCAGGCGGGGGAAAAGGTGTGGGGACAGCAGAGATAGTTGGATGGAGTTCGGCGGGCGGACGAGGACCGCAGCAACGGTTGGGCCTCGCCGTCCGTCCGGACGGAAAAATAGGTGGGTTACTGAGACCAACGCCGACGCCACGGTGAGGCCAAGTCACTGAGTCTAGCGGGTCGGTCTCGATGACCAAGGGGAAGCGGTAAGTCGTCTAGCTGTGAGGCTCGCCGACGCCCAACGGGGGCACATACCCACTGTGTTGGACGGATAAGCGTCGCCAGCGTGGGACTAGAAAAGGCAAGGTTGTCTGGCCGGGAGGCTCTCGCCGGCGACCGACGGGAGATCGATGCTCACTGTGTCGGACAGGTGAAGACGGAAAGGTAAAGTATGGTCGGGATGCTTAGCCGACATCCAACCGGTGGGCGTGCCCACCTGTTTGATGGGTTAGCTTCGCTGACGAAGGAGGAAAAGGTGAGGTTGTCCAGCCGGGAGGCTCTTACGACTTCCGACGTGAGATTGATACTCGTGGGACGGATGGTGGAACCTCGCCGGTGGTGGACTGAAAGCTGAGGTTGTTTGAACGGTCGAGAGTGTAGCGTTCGGCGGGGTTCGAATGGTGGTGCGAGCTGACGGAAAAGATGAGTTGTCTGGCTGGGAGGCTCTCACCGACGTTGGCTTGGTAATCGCCTAGTCGGGCGGGTAAGCCTCGCCGAGCATGAGACATGGAAGGTAAGTTTGTCTGGCTGTGGAAGCTCTCGCCGGCGTCCGACTGGTTTCGAGGTCGCCTTTGTCGGACGGGTGTAAGCCTCGCGCAACAGGTTCGAAAAGGTAAAGTTGTCTGGCCGGAGGCTCTCGCCGGCGTCCGACGGAGGTCGATGCTCGCTGTGTCGGACAGGTAAAGACGGAAAGGTAAGTCGGCCGTGGGGTGGAAAAGGTAAGGTTGTCTGGCCGGGGGGCTCTCGCCGGCGTCCGACGGGAGATTAAGACTCGCTGTCGGACAGGTAAAGACGGAAAGGTAAAGTTGGGTGGCCGGGAGGCACTCGCCGTCACCTGACTGGAGATGGAAGCTCGCAGCCTGGATGGGTGAGACTCTCCGTCCGTAGGGTGGAAAAGGCAAGTATTTTGCTGGGAGGCTCTGGCCAGAGTTAGACAAGGTGTCAGAAGGGAGAGCCTCGCCAAGCGTGGGGTTAGAAAGGTTAAGTAGAAGCCAGGAAAGCTTGCACCGATTTTAAGGCGTTTGTTCGACGTATTCACTCAACCGAAGGCTTACGCGGCATCTGGCAATGTTCTAATATTAGGAGAGAACAGTCAAAGGAATCGAGGTGTTTATGCTTGAACGGGGAGTTATGCGGAGCTGACAATAGATTACAAAGGTTTTCTTACCTCACAATGTCCTGGTAGCCACTCTGATGGCTAGTGCTGAAATGGCGGTCAGCAAAGATCTGGTCATGAACCCTCGTTTAATTTGCGCCGCTTATAGGGAAAAGCTGCACAGGTTATTTCGGAAACGGCTGAACTCGATGGAGAATTTGGTAAATGGCAACTTGACGCCCATATTCAATTATTTGCGATTGTTGCAGCGCTTCTGTCATGGAGAGATGGCCAAGGGTTAGAGATTAAGTGGACATTGATTGGCAATACGTCGCGATGATTCTCTCAAACGATTCTGAGAATTTCAGAATCAATTCTGGGCTTAGATTTTAACCGATGAGCGATGATGCAGAGTTGCTTTAGAAACACCCATATGCTGCTTTGCTTCCAATTCCTCATGTGCATGCGCCTTGAACCTTCTGTAAAATAATCTTTCATAAGGTTTGAAAAGGTTGGAGCAAGTAACAAGGAGATTCGCTGGTTTTATTGCGCAGGAGCGCTTGAGAGAGACACGCATTTGTTTGATGTACGCTTGAAGTGTGCGGTCGCCAGTCTGTGTTGTTCCTTACAAATGCTCTGGAGTCATAATGCCTGTGGTTTGAATGCGGTGGAATTATACATGCAAGATATGAACCTTACTAACTGAAGGCTGCTCTTATTTAAAATGCTGATGCGCGCTTGATTGTGTAGACTGCTCGCGCATGCGGCTGGCGCGACTCGCAATGGGTTTAATGTTCTTGCATCTCAAAATGGTTTTATGACGCAAAATTAATGTAAACACAGGCAGTTACGCCTTAACGGATTAAATATGGACCTGATAACCACGTAACTTCCATTTCAACAGAGATCCGTGCATGGATGCGGCTTAATAGATCTCCCACTGTCTATGGTGTCATGGTAAAATGACGGTAAAGATGGAGAAAATCACTCACGGTTCTTGGATGGAAAGCGCTTCGGATGATCTTAAATACTGAAAGCACTCTTGTTTGTTATGTGTCTCTGTTCCTTTTATCATCTGCTATTTGCTTGCATGGCAAGTTATACTATTTTGTTATACCATTACGTACAAGATTTTTATTTTATTTTTACTTAACCATGTGTTACTTTTCATATTTTAAACGATTATGATGGCCTGCAATACATCCGTTACCCAATTGGTCCTTGGTGATGGCCTTAGACGAGGGTAGGAGTCTATGTCTGCACCTGCCGGATCGGTGCTCGGATGTTGTATGCCCTAGCGGTGGCACCGAGGCAACATCATTTGGTGGGTCGAGCAGTGATGTTGCTGTAAAAGAGAATAAGGTGATGTTATAAAGTAGAGAGCGGAGGCAGTATCACGCTGAACGACGGCCTCTGGATCTTGGGGTGGGAAATTGATAGAAGCGCAAGAGAGAAAGCAGAACGAGAAAAGAGATGTGTGGGTCTGTGTTGTGGGCGAAGGCAGCGTTGCGCTTGCTTTGACTGCCATAGCTATAAGCCACAGGAAGGGGGTCCTGAAGAGCTATCGTAGCCTGCTCTGCTAATGGAGGTAGCCTCACGTTAGTGCCTGCTACGGAGCTGGAAGCCACTGTAAAGGAAAAAGAGGGTTATTCATAGCAGAAGGAAACAGACTGAGATGTGTGGCTGTGTTGCAAGCGGAGGCAGCTGAGCTGCGCCTGTGGCTGTAGCTGTAGGCCATGGAAAATGGTTGTGACACTTTAACAAGGCCGGTGGTGGTCAGTAACAAAGTAGCTTTAGTTCGCTACTGTACTAAAATACATTTTTCGAATATCTGTACTTCTGGAGTCGTTTATTTAGTAAATTTACTGTGTTCCAAAGATTGTACTTTTTGCTTCTTTATAATGTACTCTGGGACGCGGAGCGGTGTCTGATTATGGGCAAGGTTTATTTATTTTTTTTTTTTTTTATTTTTTTTAAATGGACCTGTACAATTGGTTCGCGAATGCTTTAACGCTTCCTTCGCAAGTTGAAATGATCCGATAGCAGCTGTTCTCGAGTTGACAACTCACTGATTCAAATGATCGATTTAGAGTGATGTCTCCAGTGAACTGAAATACACAAGAGAGAACTGTGAGGTCTTGAGGTGCCTGCGCAACTGATGCTGCAAGATAATTTATTACTGTCGAATTTGGATTAATTATGTAACTGAAAATCATATTTGGGTCAAAACTGACAGTTGTTTGGGAACTAAATCTGTTGTGAAGGGATCTATTTATCCCTCTGAAATGCATATGCAAATCAATGTCAGCGCCTCTATGATTTAGGTCAAAACATTAATATAACACGGTCGAATGAGAATAACTCGTGCACGTTCATATTTACTGTGGTCCGCGGTGATCAAGAGTATATTTGCGAAACGCATTTGTCTCATCCAGCTTATCTAAGGAATTTTATGCCAATTGAATGCTGGTAAAAATACGGGGTTTAAGCCGGTGTGTATTCTGGGCATGGTGTCGTGGTTACATGGTGGCATTAACATCCGATGTCTTTGCGAGGTCTTTTAACGACTTTTATCAACACATACCTGCCTTTGGAGCTTCCCTGAGAATTATTGGCAACAATTGGTGGTTGCATGCTAACGGAGCCGCCGCATTAACATCTGAAACTAGAAGCTAGAGGCCCGGCTGCATACTTGCGCTGCAGCTGGGAGAGCCGCGGTGAAGGCTGAGGAGCCGAAGCGGGAAGCGAGTGGTGCTTTGCTGCGGTGAAAACTGGGGCGTGGCCCAGGCTCGTTGAAGGCCTGCTGCTGCCCTCCGGCCCGGCGGAGGAGAGGCGTGTGACTGGTTGAGCGAAAGTCAGCGGTCGTGACAAGCCCGGAGCTCGGCCATGTCTGGTAAAAATAAATAAAATTAAAAATAGGCGATCCTGGGGCGGCAGATTGACCGGAGGTTCTGAAAAATCCCCAGCATGGGTCTCATTGTTTGGACGGGAAATGTTGGGTCTGTGATGCAATGGTGTGCAACCGAATGCTGCTTAACCGTCAACTAGATGGAGGTGAGGCAGCTGTATTTATGTTCAAGGGTTGATTATCTAGATTGTGTACCACCTGTGTTAATTAGGCTGAGTGAACCTAGTTTTCTAAACTTCATGTTGTGTGTGTGTGTGTGTGTGTGTGTACGTGTTGAGTGTGTGTGTGTGTGTGTGCGTGTGTGTGTGTGTGTGTGTGTGTGTGTGTGTGTGTGTGTGTGTGTGTGTGTGTGTGTGTGTGTGTGTGTGTGTGTGTGTGTGTGTGTGTGTGTGTGTGTGTGTTGAGAATGTGACGTGTGTTTACAGCCGGAGCGGAGCTGAAATATGTCTGCTGTATAAACATCCTGACAGAAACAAACCTTCATCTCGCTTGTCTGTCGCTCTTCCAAACAAAACGCAGACCTGGATTCATTCACAAACCTTCATGACATCACAGCCATGAGCTCAGCAACATAGAAGAGAACTGAGCACAGCCAATCAGCGCAGCTCATTTACACACACACACAAATGAGTAATTTGATTGAGAAGGTTTTGATTGAGAAATGTTAAATAAAACGGAATTATTATAGTTTAGGCTTCACTCTCATTATAAAATGCTACAAAATGAGCCGCTGGGTTCTGTTGAGGAGTCACTGCAGCACGTGTAAAAATAGCGTGTTATAAATCAGCAGTGTGTGTTTCTTGTCTGAGAGGGAAGCAGTAATCTGTTCCTCGTCCAGACGGCTCAGGTTAGTCACATGATTAATGACCCCGAGCTCCTGCAGGAACAACAGAGACTCACTCCAGTCCACACAAGACACTCCGAGACAATCCCAGACACACTGAGAGCCGCTGAGAAAATCTGAGTCACTCAGACACTCTGAGACACAGAGACATGTAGATACCTATTGAGACACACTCAGACACACCCTGAAACTCTCAGACACTGTAAGAAACACTGAGAAAATCTGAGACACACCGAGAGATGCTGAGAAACTGAGACACTCAGATACTGTGAGACATGATGAGACACTCAGACACTAAGGCACACTGAGACACACTGAGACACACCGAGAGATGCTGAGAGAGACACACAGAGACACTCTGAGACAGACAGACAATCTGAGACACACCGAGAGATGCTGAGAAACTGAGACACTCAGACACTGTGAGACATGATGAGACACTCAGACACTAAGGCACACTGAGACACACTGAGACACACCGAGAGATGCTGAGAAACTGAGACATTCAGACACTGTGAGACATGATAAGACACAGTGAGACACTGAGACACACTGACACACTCAGACACTGTGAGACATGATGAGACACTCAGATACTAAGGCACACTGAGACAATCTGAGACACACAGAGACACTTTGAGACAGACAGACAATCTGAGACACACCCAGAGATGCTGAGAAACTGAGACACTCAGACACTGTGAGACATGATGGGACACTCAGACACTAAGGCACACTGAGACACTGAGACACACAGACACTCTGAGACACATTGAGACAGGAGGAGACACATAGAGACACTGAGACATAATAAAACATGATGAAACATTGAGACACTCTGAGACAAGACACAGATTCAAACATCCTCAGAAGATCCAGAGCACAAGCACCTGTTCAGCATCCCATCCATCCTCACACTCATACCGTTAAACACGGACCCTGGTTAAGGCCCTCGGTCTTCTCACGAACATTAAAAACACGTGTTTATTGACCTGAGAAACACTCATCCATCTGCTGTCAGCTCAGAGAACAGCAGCACTACACTGGGACACAAACCACGGCCTGTCTGATCACATGACCTGGACTGAGCTTTATTTGTCTCATACACAATTATACAGAGTATATCCAGCAGTGAAATGTGTTCTCTGCATTTAACCCATCCAAGTGCACACACACCTGGAGCAGTGGACATGCCGGGGAGCAGTCAGGGGTTCGGTGCCTTGCTCAAGGGTCTCTCAGTCGTGGACAATTCCTGCCGGAGCCGAGATTCGAACCCACAACCTTGGGTTACAAGTCCAACGCTCTATCCACTAGAGCCATGACTGCCTCATAGATTCAAGCCAGACCAGCTCAGAAATGCTCTAGAACAGCTCTTATTGGGCTTTATAGCTCACACTACACGTCTGATTGATGCCTTTTTATATGGACGTCTTTGGACGGCTGTAATATTGTTTAATGGGGTACTTAGACACTAGTGGTTTTGTAATACCAATGCATAAAGGAAATCACTTAATTAAAAAAATGCACTCGAATTAGGAAAAGAGTCAAGCATTGACCAAGTATCACTTGATATATTAATGTTACTGGAGGAATACCACCACAAATGGAGAACTAAAATAAGATGTAATTCTCATGTCAACAAAACAACATAGTTCTGAAGGGAAACCTTACACGAGATGAAAGATAATCAATATATAAATCAATCTGACTGTTCCTTACACATCATCATAACACTGCATGCACGCAGAGATCAATCACACAGAGCAGTGCTACATCTTACCGACAGACACGTCACATGACCTCACATCTCACTCCTATTGGCTGTCGCCACTGCTGCTCATTTGCATTAAATTAAACTTTCTCAGCTTTGTGCATCAATGGACACACCACCACATCCAAAACAGCCACAGATATCACATCATATGATGATTTCAACTCACTTTGCTGGTGTAAATCACTGAACATATGTGAGGAAACTTGTATTTGACACATTATGAACTTGTGTTTCTGTATGAATGTGATATTTTCTGCCACGGTGTGTTATATTATGAGCTCTGTATGTCTGCTGATCTCTACAGGAGCGTGAGACGCGTTCAGATCACGACTGATGAGGGTCATTATGAAGAACTGGGACGGTCTGAATTACACATTATTGGGGTAAATCTAAACACACCCCGAGCCCGTCTGACATGCAACACAAAACAATGAAACCAAACAGCAGAAGAGTCACTGCTTCTGCTCTGAGCTACAGAAAACAAGCGAACGCTCAGTGTGATTACGGGACTCAACACATCCACACACACAAATATCTCAAGATAAGCTCAGTCTATATTGAGCTCTATATAAGCCACACACACACACACTTCACGTTGCATAACGTGACATACGTGTAAAACACACACCTACACACTCTTGTTTAACAGAGAGACACAGGGGAGGTAAAAAAACAAGACACGAGACGAGAGAACGAGCAGAAATACAGGATCAGACAAACATCTCACACACACACACACACACACACACAGATCTGGAGGTTTAACACAAGAGGAAGAGTTTTAAATTATATTGTGCATAAAGAAAATTAGGCCTTGTTAAGGACATTAAAGGGTTCCTCCAGCCCAAAATGAAAATGTTGTCATTATTCACTTACCCGCATGTCGTTCCAACTCATTAAACGGGAACACAATTAAAGATATTTTAGATAAAAACCGGGAGGTTTGTGACTGTCCCATTGACTGCCAAGTAAACACTGTCGAGGTCCAGAAAAGTATGAAAAGCATCGCCAGGATAGTCCATCTCCTCTCCTCGTCAGCGTAGCGTCAATTTGGATATTACCCGTCGAACACAAGCAGCATACGCTCTTCTGTATCCCCTTCAACGCAAGGATGCGCTCTGTTCATTCAAATCAAAATGTAAATAGTAGTACTAAGTGTAAGTGTTCCTGTGGCTCAGTGGTTAGAGCATTGCGTTTTCCAGCTTGGTTGTGGGTTCGGTAGGGAACACATGTAATGACAAAAAAATGTATAGCCTAAATGCACTGTAAGTCGCTTTGGATAAAAGCGTCTGCTAAATGTAAATGTAAATACACATAGAATATGCATCCTTGCATTGAGGCGGATACAGAAGCTTCCCGGTTTTTATCTAAAATATCTTAAATTGTGTCCCAAAGACAAATTGTGTGTGTGTGTGTGTGAACTGGTATATATATGGTTTATGAGGACACAAATCTGTATAATAACATAGGTGTTACAACATGAAGGTTGTTTATGAGGACACTGCCTATGTCCCCATAAACAAAAAGGCTTAAAAATACATACTAAATGGTGTGGTTTTTTAATCTAAAAATGCACAAGGTCTCTATGAGGGCTAAGTTTATTTAGGGTGAGTGTCAAAATTGCACATACAGTTTGTACAGTATAAAAACCATTACGCCTATGGAGATTTAAACCACATGTGCGTAAAGTGAGTGTGTGCGTGATTGGTGAAAGTGGTGAGTGGTGGTGAGTGAGTGAGTGAGTGAGGTGATAATGAGTGAGTGAGTGTGTGAGTGTAGTGTGTGTGTGTGTGTGTGTGTGTGTGTGTGTGTGTGTAGTGGTGAGTGAGTGAGTGAGTGAGGATGATAGTGAGTGTGTGTGTGTGTGTGTGTGTGTGTGTGTGTGTGTGTGTGTGTGTGTGTGTGTGTGTGTGTGTGTGTGTGTGAGTGGTAGTGATGAGTGGAGGTGGTGGAGTGAGTGAGGTACATGGCTCAGTGAGTGAGTGAGTGGGTGGAGTGAGTTAGTGAGTGTGTGTGTGTGTGTGTGTGTGTGTGTGTGTGTGTGTGTGTGTGTGTGTGTGTGTGTGTGTGTGTGTGTGTGTGTGTGTGTGTGTGTGTGAGTAAAAAAAAGGTGAGTGAGTGAGTGAGTGGTGGTGAGTGAGTGAGTGTGTTTTATCAGTGAGTGAGTCCAGAAGTGCCAAAGTGCGTCGCGTGTGTGTGTGTGTTGAAGGACAGACAGACAATCTTCAGTGGTGAAGTGCGGTGTCTATGAATAGCAGCTCAGGATTGATCTCTCGTGGGCGGCGCACACACACCTGCACGCACACACACACACACACACACACACCAGGCTCTCTCTCTCTCTCGCCTCTGCCTGTAATTAATCCCACCTGCTAATAAACAATCCCATTGCAAATAGCTGCCTGGTAATTGTATGTCCTGAAGTGAGCTGAATCTGACAACACCCCCCTCTGCAGACGTCTCAACGGTGAAATGATTCATAAATAACACTAAACACTGGACTAGTTAATGTGTGCATGAATATAAATATCACACACACATTATCACAGCTGTGATTGGACTGCAGGTGATCACATGACTGATATTCAGACTTCCACACAACAGTTACACATGCAGGTAAACCAGCTTCAATTTAATAAAGTACTGTAAGCATGGAGTTCATATCAGGTCACTGACATTTCACACAAAGTGCTCTGTAATTCTGTTCAGTTCCACACAGTCAACAAAGACTCAGAAGTCAAAGCTAATCAGAAATACACAGACCGCATTTACACGGAATAGTTCGAGTGACCCAATTCTGATTTTATCCTCCCATGTGGCACAGATCGGATCTGGCCTACGACCGTGTAAGCAGGAAAAAGTCACATGGATTCTGATATTCTCCGATCGGTTTCAGGCCTCATTCATACGTGGAAATAAATCAGATATGAATCGGATCTGTGCATTTGCGCCTGCCGTGTAAGCGGACAGATCGGCTGTAAATGTGACTCCTACGTCATCGAAAAGTGAATTTTTTAAACATTTCGCGGTAGAGACATATCTGTAACAAATGATACATCTCTAGTTGAGTAGCAGAGTATTCATTTAGTTTGTTTGTGTTAAATAAAAGGCGATCTGTTGCTGAAATGTGTTGCTTTTGAAATCACGCGGAGTGCTCGCTGCTGTTGTCAGTGACGGCTCATGCACAGACGAGCGCTTCAGTCCCATTCGTTCCATTGAAACCACAAAAACAAAATGCACACAAACATGTCCCTCATGTCTCATGTCAAATCTCAATAAATTAGAATGTCGTGGAAAAGTTCATTTATTTCAGTAATTGTGAAACTCGTGTATTAAATAAATTCACTGCACACAGACTGAAGTAGTTTAAGTCTTTGGTTCTTTTAATTGTGATGATTTTGGCTCAAATTTAACAAAAACCCACCAATTCACTATCTCAACAAATTAGAATACTTCATAAGACCAATGAAAAAAAAGTTTTAGTGAATTGTTGGCCTGCTGGAAAGTATGTTCATTTACTGTATATGTACTCAATACTTGGTAGGGGCTCCTTTTGCTTGAATTACTGCCTCAATTTGGCGTGGCATGGAGGTGATCAGTTTGTGGCACTGCTGAGGTGGTATGGAAGCCCAGGTTTCTTTGACAGTGGCCTTCAGTGCATTTGCATTTTTTGGTTTCTTGTTTCTCATTTTCCTCTTGACAATACCCCATAGATTCTCTATAGGGTTCAGGTCTGGTGAGTTTGCTGGCCAGTCAAGCACACCAACACCATGGTTATTTATCCAACTTTTGGTGCTTTTGGCAGTGTGGGCAGGTGCCAAATCCTGCTGGAAAATTAAATAAGTTTCTTTAAAAAGCTACACTAAAACAGCTACTCAATCAGTCAGAACACTTGGATAAACGTTTGGCCAATCAGAACACTCAAAACCAGTCAGAACACTCAGATAAACTTTTGACCAATCAGAACACTCAAACAGCTATTCAACAAAGCAGAACACTCGGATAAACGTTTGACCAATCAGAACACTCAAACAGCTATTCAACAAAGCAGAACACTCGGATAAATGTTTGGCCAATCAGAACGCTCAAACAGCTATTCAACCAATCAGAACACTCGGATAAACGTTTGACCAATCAGAACACTCAATCAGCTACTCAACCAATCAGAACACTCGGATAAACATTTGGCCAATCAGAACGCCCAAACAGCTATTCAACCAATCAGAACACTCTGATAAATGTTTGACCAATCAGAATGCCCAAAACCAGTCAGAACACTCGGATAAACGTTTGACCAATCAGAGCGCTCAATCAGCTACTCAACCAATTAGAACACTCGGATAAATGTTTGGCCAATCAGAACGCCAAACAGCTATTCAACCAATCAGAACACTCGGATAAACGTTTGGCCAATCAGAACGCCAAACAGCTATTCAACCAATCAGAACACTCGGATAAACGTTTGGCCAATCAGAATGCCAAACAGGTACTCAACCAATCAGAACTCTCTAATAACTGATAAATGTACCGCTATAGAGTGGGCGGGATTATTCACGCGTCGTTATAATTGCGCCGCCTCTACTGCCGTGACATCATCATAAGCGTGCCACAAACAAACTCACAACAAAGAAAGGAGACGGAATAGTGTTCTTCATTCTCGGCAGTGACACGGGCTGTAGAGGAGGAGGGCAGGGATGTTCGTGCAGGTGTGCTGCGTTACTTGATTAGTTAACTATTCATGTAGCGTGTTCTGTAAAGTGAATTATCAATAAACTTTTGAATATTTCAAAATGTACAATGTATCCCTTGTTTTTTATTTATGTGATGGTTTTTATAATCGTGGCATTAATCAATTTGTCTTTTTCAAGAGGTTCATTACGTGCTCATACAATAATACATATTTAATATAGTCTGGAGGTACACTTATTCGATCAGATTGTTTTAATTGAAGCAAAACACAGATACAGAGGTAAAAATATAAACAGAAAACATACTCTGAAAATATAGCAAGTTCAAAAGTATATACTTAAGGCTTTTTCCTTCGGCGTTGCACCATCAAGCTCTCACTGGATCCGCTCCTCGGCTATCAACGAGAGGAACGCGTCTGAACTTCCTCAACAGACAATGAAACTGCTATTTTGTGGTTGATGCAAAATGTGCGTTTGTTTAAACAAAAGTTGCGTCCGATCCTTCGCTGGCGGTGCTGGTTTAAATCTAGCGGGTCTATGTTGGGTCTCGTGTCACAAGTTCAGTGACGCAGTAATGATGATTTTCTCCGGCCAATCAGTGATCAGTAGAGTTTACGCATCACGTTTTGGTAACGGTACGGATCGCTTGGAACCCCGGCCGAGGTGGTACTAAAAAAGTACCAGGTACCAGGTACAGTACCCAGTGGAAACCCCCCCAAAAGTGAACCATACCGTGCCGTACCATGCAGTGGAAAAGCGCCATTAGAATGCTCGGAACACTGCCCGGCCAATCAGAACACTCATAAGGCTGCTCTTGACCAATCAAAAGACTCTGAGCGCTGCTTGTCCAATCAGAGCACTAGAGTAATCATGAAGTTGTTCTCTCTGGTATTCGCACTGGATATTTTCACACTCTTCATGTCCAACTCGTTTTGCTCAGCCTCTGATTCTGATCTTCAGGTGTTCTTCTCGTGTTGATGCTCTGCTGCTGTCATTGATTTATGAGTAGCTCCTCGTGTCTCTGAATCAAACACCTACGAGAACACAGCAGTCATTCAGCAAAACACATGAATTTGTTTTGCTAAATCTCAATAACACCATCATATATGTGTTGTTCCATGAGTGAGCTCTGCTATAAACACACACGCACACACACACACACACACACACACACACACACACACACACACACACACACACACACACACACACACACACACGCACACGCACACGCACACGCACACGCACACACACACACACACGTTGAGTCTGGACTCATTAAGCACTAAACTGCCACACAGACGGGCTCAACGTTCATTCACTTTACTCGTGAACACACACTCAGACGGCACGCGCGTGCACACACACACACGCACACGCACGCACACACACACACACACACTCACACAGACACACACAGGTGTCATCCCTATTCAAAGTGAGGGCACGTGCCCCCTCAGATTTTTGAGCCAAGTGGATTTTGAATGCATCTTCCAGAAGACAAAAGAATAATTGAGCTTATAATGCATGGACCAA
>CM050419.1:15466305-15473805 GCA_027564155.1 Gymnocypris eckloni scoliostomus
ATATCTATGAATATGTAAATTAGCTCCGCCTCCACCCAATCACAGCAGCTCTTCACTTTCACTGGGTGAACTGAAGTATTAATCATCACTCACCAGCAAGCAGTAATGATGGATTCATTCAGCCACACATGTTTGAACCAGAAACCTAATATACAAGTAATTCTTATCTTAATTTAATTTAGCCCGACTGGTTACAGCTCATACTGTGTTGATAAACCGTGTTCCCGTCCACCACCTTCAGAAAACCAGCATCCTCAGGTAGAAACGCTGTGCTATTGATATGAAACACTGATGATAGGTTATAATCTGCGTGTTTCAGACTGTGTTTGGTTCTCTGCAGTTTAAATGCTCAGCAATGCTGTTGACCGATGCGTTTGCTCATCTCTAAGTATATTAAAACACCAAAAACATTGTGATTTTAAGAGTGCATGGCCTATAATGCTTTACACGAATATCAATTTAACTACAAACGATTAGCAAAAGATTCCCTCTATGAATGCAATAATAAGCCTTTTCCAAACTGAACACAATGAGGTGATATTATTCTGCATTATTGTTATTCTACTCACCATTCAAAAGTGTTAAAGTGCCAATAAATTAATTTTAGCATACCGTGAATAACCCCTAAAGCAACAATATTAGAGACGTGTTAAATATCAGTGTAGTAATAAATCAACAAAAACCAGTCATAAGGGTACATTTATCGAAATTGAGATGTATCATCATCTGAAAGCTGAATAAATAATATTTCCATTGATGTATGGTTTGGACAATATTTGAAGATCTGGAATCCGAGGGTGCAAAAAAATCAAAATATTGAGAAAATCATCTTTAAAGTTGTTCAAATGAAGTTCTTAGCAATGCATATTAATAATCAAAAATTAAGTTTTGTTACATTTACGGTTGGAAATCTTCATGGAACATGATCTTAATATCCTAATGATTTTTGGCATAAAATAAAAATCAATAATTTTGACCCATACAGTGTATTGTTGGCTATAGACCCCTTCACGGTTCACATCACAGGAAAATCCGCGGTTCGCAGTGCGCATGTCAGGGTCACAAAGTTCATTCATCCCATTGAATAGTGTGTTAACCAGAGAATTAACCGTCAAGAAAAAAGTGCCAGGATTCCTGCAGGATCTCATCCGTTTAAAACAAATAGACGACATCTGCTGCTATTAAACGAGCAGACTGGGACAATGCTTCGATCAAAAAGACTTGTGTTTGTAGTGCTCACTTCATATCAGGTAAAGTCATCCTTTATCATTCCTTTCTGTTAGCTTAAACATAGCTTTAGTAATATTTGATATGTATATTCTCAATGTTGAGAATAGTGCTGGCAAATGATAATTCATGACCGATCACATCCAAAATAAAAGTTTTTGTTTAGATAATATATGTGTGTGTGCTGTGTATATTTATTATGTATATGTAAATACACACACATGCATGTATTTATAGGTACATCTCAAAAAATGTAATAATTAAATTAAATAACTTAATATAACTTAAATAACATTCTAAACTTGACACAAAAACTGGACATTTTAACACACTTGGAATATTAAAAGTAATGCATAATGTTACATTTTGGGTGGAGATGTAGAGCATTGTAAGAAATATTTCTGTAACCTGTATAACACAACAACAAAAACTTGAATCATTTGAACGCCACATTTGTAACCTAAAGGTGTGTGTCTCGCTGAAACACACACGTGTTCTCCATCACATCAGACTCGCTCTGAAAGCTGACGAGAGCTGCATCTCTGCAGAGGAACCACCATCACAGACATACTGGTCGACTCTGAACCAGTCGTACTGAACTGAATATCAGTGGTTCAGGAGTCACTCTGGAACCAGTCGTACTGAACTGAATATCAGTGGTTCTGGAGTCACTCTGAACCAGTCGTACTGAACTGAATATCAGTGGTTCTGGAGTCACTCTGGAACCGGTCGTACTGAACTGAATATCAGTGGTTCTGGAGTCACTCTGGAACCGGTCGTACTGAACTGAATATCAGTGGTTCTGGAGTCACTCTGGAACCAGTCGTACTGAACTGAATATCAGTGGTTCTGGAGTCACTCTGGAACCGGTCGTACTGAACTGAATATCAGTGGTTCTGGAGTCACTCTGAACCAGTCGTACTGAACTGAATATCAGTGGTTCAGGAGTCACTCTGGAACCGGTCGTACTGAACTGAATATCAGTGGTTCAGGAGTCACTCTGAACCGTCGCATGAACTGAATATCAGTGGTTCTGGAGTCACTCTGGAACCGGTCGTACTGAACTGAATATCAGTGGTTCTGGAGTCACTCTGGAACCAGTCGTACTGAACTGAATATCAGTGGTTCAGGAGTCACTCTGAACCAGTCGTACTGAACTGAATATCAGTGGTTCTGGAGTCACTCTGGAACCAGTCGTACTGAACTGAATATCAGTGGTTCAGGAGTCACTCTGAACCAGTCGTACTGAACTGAATATCAGTGGTTCTGGAGTCACTCTGGAACCGGTCGTACTGAACTGAATATCAGTGGTTCTGGAGTCACTCTGAACCAGTCGTACTGAACTGAATATCAGTGGTTCTGGAGTCACTCTGAACCGGTCGTACTGAACTGAATATCAGTGGTTCTGGAGTCACTCTGGAACCGGTCGCATTGAACTGAATATCAGTGGTTCTGGAGTCACTCTGAACCGGTCGTACTGAACTGAATATCAGTGGTTCTGGAGTCACTCTGGAACCGGTCGTATTGAACTGAATATCAGTGGTTCTGGAGTCACTCTGGAACCAGTCGTACTGAACTGAATATCAGTGGTTCTGGAGTCACTCTGGAACCAGTCGCATTGAACTGAATATCAGTGGTTCAGGATTCACTCTGGAACCAGTCGCATTGAACTGAATATCAGTGGTTCTGGAGTCACTCTGGAACCAGTCGTACTGAACTGAATATCAGTGGTTCTGGAGTCACTCTGGAACCAGTCGTACTGAACTGAATATCAGTGGTTCTGGAGTCACTCTGGAACCAGTCGTACTGAACTGAATATCAGTGGTTCAGGAGTCACTCTGGAACCGGTCGTACTGAACTGAATATCAGTGGTTCTGGAGTCACTCTGGAACCGGTCGTACTGAACTGAATATCAGTGGTTCTGGAGTCACTCTGGAACCAGTCGTACTGAACTGAATATCAGTGGTTCTGGAGTCACTCTGAACCAGTCGTACTGAACTGAATATCAGTGGTTCTGGAGTCACTCTGGAACCGGTCGCATTGAACTGAATATCAGTGGTTCTGGAGTCACTCTGAACCAGTCGTACTGAACTGAATATCAGTGGTTCAGGAGTCACTCTGGAACCGGGTCGTACTGAACTGAATATCAGTGGTTCTGGAGTCACTCTGGAACCAGTCGCTGAACTGAATATCAGTGGTTCTGGAGTCACTCTGAACCAGTCGTACTGAACTGAATATCAGTGGTTCAGGAGTCACTCTGGAACCGGTCGTACTGAACTGAATATCAGTGGTTCTGGAGTCACTCTGAACCGGTCGTACTGAACTGAATATCAGTGGTTCTGGAGTCACTCTGGAACCGGTCGTACTGAACTGAATATCAGTGGTTCAGGAGTCACTCTGAAACCAGTCGTACTGAACTGAATATCAGTGGTTCTGGAGTCACTCTGGAACCAGTCGTACTGAACTGAATATCAGTGGTTCTGGAGTCACTCTGAACCGTCGTACTGAACTGAATATCAGTGGTTCTGGAGTCACTCTGAACCAGTCGCTGAACTGAATATCAGTGGTTCTGGAGTCACTCTGGAACCGGTCGCATTGAACTGAATATCAGTGGTTCTGGAGTCACTCTGGAACCGGTCGTACTGAACTGAATATCAGTGGTTCTGGAGTCACTCTGGAACCAGTCGTACTGAACTGAATATCAGTGGTTCTGGAGTCACTCTGGAACCAGTCGTACTGAACTGAATATCAGTGGTTCTGGAGTCACTCTGGAACCAGTCGTACTGAACTGAATATCAGTGGTTCTGGAGTCACTCTGGAACCGGTCGTACTGAACTGAATATCAGTGGTTCTGGAGTCACTCTGGAACCGGTCGTACTGAACTGAATATCAGTGGTTCAGGAGTCACTCTGGAACCGGTCGTACTGAACTGAATATCAGTGGTTCTGGAGTCACTCTAAACCGGTCGTACTGAACTGAATATCAGTGGATCTGGAGTCACTCTGGAACCGGTCGTACTGAACTGAATATCAGTGGTTCTGGAGTCACTCTGGAACCAGTCGTACTGAACTGAATATCAGTGGTTCTGGAGTCACTCTGAAACCAGTCGTACTGAACTGAATATCAGTGGTTCTGGAGTCACTCTGGAACCAGTCGTACTGAACTGAATATCAGTGGTTCTGGAGTCACTCTGGAACCAGTCGTGCTGAACTGAATATCAGTGGTTCTGGAGTCACTCTGAACCGGTCGTACTGAACTGAATATCAGTGGTTCTGGAGTCACTCTGGAACCAGTCGTACTGAACTGAATATCAGTGGTTCTGGAGTCACTCTGGAACCAGTCGTACTGAACTGAATATCAGTGGTTCTGGAGTCACTCTGAACCGGTCGCTGGCTCGAAAGGACAAGCTATGATTGATCAAAGCACAGAGCCCATGCACTCGTCCAGCTGTCACCACAAACAGTGTTCATAAAACCATCAAAGCACAGAGCCCATGCACTCGTCCAGCTGTCACCACAAACAGTGTTCATAAAACCACTGAACACTAGCCTAAATGAAGGCGAAGGGGCCTGGATCTAATCCTGCTCTGGAATGAGGAAGAGGTTTTTCTCATTAAACAACGAATGCAAATCAATGACAAGCTCCATGAGCGCAAACACTCTCCAATCCTCAACGCCTGAGATCAGAAAGCATTCAGACCGCAGGCGTCTCTGGCCTTTTCATTCCTAAACTGATGTCTTACTAAAGACCAAGCACAATGTTCACCATTTAATGTAGTGTCACAGAGAGAGAATCCTTTATTTATTTAATTTTATGAGCCTGGAAAGGTTAAAAATGAACATATGCATTAAAGACCGAATGAAACAGTGGTTCATTTCTGACTCAAACTAAAAAAATTATATTTAACACTTTACAATAAGGTAAGTGAACACATTAACTAATAATGAGGAAAAAAGTATGCTAGGATATACTTTTAAACATGACTTAGTGTAAGCTCAGGTCTAATAAATAATATTAACAGATACAAGTTTTAATTTTGACAATGTATTAGTAGCCTAAATGATGAAATCAATATTAAATTATTTAGTTATAACGGATGTATGAGTGAATGAGTCCGTCATCAGGTTATAACCTTCACGCTGTCTTTAAAACGAACTAAACACTGAACTGAATAAATCTGAAACTCGTCACATCCAGCGAGCGCGTGCACAGAGACGCCCTGGCAGCCCACGGGGGCGCGCACCTGTCTCCGCATGCGCTATTAACAAAACAATAACACTTCTGAGTTCTGCTGATGACTGTAACTGGCGATAACCGTGACAAAAGCATTCATCTCCATGTCTTACAGTGTCTACCGCTGCGTCTGGGTGTGAATACAGCAGCTAATCAATAATCAATCAGGCAAGTGATGAGATAATAGCCACAAATTCGACTTTAAACTCATGACACGATTCTGATTAATAATTCATCACATCGATGAATATGGAAGTTGTTTCGCACATGATCAGGATGGACATTTAGGGTTGTACCCCAAACATACTACCAACCGATATAAAACAGAATAAAAATTGAATTATTGTATATAATAAACACATAAATTAATACATATTGTATCATAAAAATAAATACGTCTATTAAAACTTCATATTATTTACAATTACATTTTAGGTTTTTAACACTTAGTTTATACACAATAACTAAACCATATACAGAGCATAAGACCATTGCAGTATACTCAAAGTTAGATGACCGTATTAACACACACATTTAAGAGAGGGGGTAGAGAGAGAGACAGAGAGAGAGAGAGAGAGAGAGAGAGAGAGAGAGAGAGAGAGAGAGAGAGAGAGAGAGAGAGAGAGAGAGAGAGAGAGAGAGAGAGAGACAGAGAGACAGAGAGAGAGAGACAGAGAGAGACAGAGAGAGAGTGAGAGAGTGTGTCCAGGGCCGGATTTATGCACAGGCATTCTAGGCACATGCCTATGATTGCTCATCCAGGGGGCCTGAAGAGATATCCCAGATAGCACACGTACGTCTGCAAGATGTCTGTTAAAGATCTCTTGATCTGGAAAGCGTCTGCTGTATACAAAGATGTCAGTTTTACATACATTCTAAATCATAAACATCTTAAAGACATCTAATATACGTCTACCTGACATCTAAAAGGAGACGTCATATAGACATATTGCAGATGAGCAAACACCCTAAAAAATACACCTTGCAGATGTAAATGCAGACGTCTCCGAGATGTACGTGTGCTATCAGGGATATACTGTTTGTGTTATTCTATGGGCTATCTACAACAGCAAAAGAGCAAGACCCCAGAAGACATTGTGCACATAATATATAACAAGTAATAGGGTACAAAATCACAACTATTTCCGTTTAACACCCGTTTATGTGCGGAAATTGCTTTCTTTCTCACAGACGCACACAGAGTACACACGCGCACTCGCGCACACACGCGGAGACGCGCACCGAAACTTGCTGTCATTGTGTGCGTGTGTGTGTCTCTGTGTGTGTGTGTGTGTGTGTGTGTGTGTGTGTGTGTGTGTGTCTGTGTGTGTGTCTGTGTGTGTGTGTGTGTGTGTGTGTGTGTGTGTGTGTGTGTGTGTGTGTGTGTGTGTGTGTGTGTGTGTGTGTGTGTGTGTGTGTGTGTGTGTGTGTGTGTGTGTGTGTGTGTGTGTGTGTGTGTCTGTGTGTGTGTGTGTGTGTGTGTGTGTGTGTGTGTGTGTGTGTGTGTGTGTGTGTGTGTGTGTGTGTGTGTGTGTGTGTGTGTGTGTGTACAGGTTCTGTGCGCCACGACGCTTCTGATAATGGTATCCATTCACGCAGTGTAATCAGATGAATGGAAAAGTTTGAGCGATGGTTTCCTGAACTCACCTTGATGTGTGTCATTAAAGTTTGATGTGTCGAGATGATCCTGAACGAGTCTCTCAGCGAACGAACGATCTGATATGATTTCGCTCCGGTGCGTTTAAACGAGCGCGAACAAACGCAAACCCTTCAGACAGAGATATTCCTCCAGAACACTCAAATCCATCCATGAGCTGAAGCGGATTCCTCGCGCGTTCCTCTGGGAATGATCTGTGGGAATGCGCTCCGGCTGGGTTCTGGATTCAGGAACGATCCTCAGACGAGTCTCCCTCAGACGCGCGCCGAGGCTCTATCTCCTTCATCTGCTGCTCCTGAAGACGCAGGAACACCGTCGCAAGCCCGTGTGTTGCGTGTCTCGCGTGGGTTCTGTTGCATCACCTGAGCGCACGCGCGCACCAC
>CM050419.1:15478805-15496305 GCA_027564155.1 Gymnocypris eckloni scoliostomus
TCTGCATACTTGTGTATGTGTCTGTGTCGACACTGTACTGTGTGCATGTCTATAGGTGTCTGCATCTGCATACTTGTGTGTGTGCATGTGTCTGTGTCTACACTGTACTGTGTGCATACTTGCAGATATCTGTGCATGTTTGTGTGAGTGTCTGTGCATGAGTCTGCAGGTGGCTGTGTCTGTACTGTACTGTATGTGTGTGTATTAAGGTGTCTGGGCATGTCTCCATGTTTATGCATGTTTCTGCAGGTTTTCGTGTATGTGTGTGTCTGTGTCTGTATGTGTGTTTGTTTATGTCTGTGTGATGCATGAAATGTTTATGCATGTGTCTGCAGGTTTCCATGCGTGTCTGTATGTGTCTCTGTGTATGTCTGTGTGAGTGTATGCGCATGTTTCTGCAGGTGTCTGCATGTTTATGAGTGTGTCTGCAGGTTTCCATGCGTGTCTGTATGTCTCTGTGCATGTCTGTCTGTGTGTGTCTGTGTATGTCTGTGTGAGTGTATGCGCATGTTTCTGCAGGTGTCTGCACGTTTATGAGTGTGTCTGCAGGTTTCCATGCGTGTCTGTATGTGTCTCTGTGCATGTCTGTCTGTATGTGTCTCTGTGCATGTCTGTGTGAGTGTATGCGCATGTTTCTGCAGGTGTCTGCACGTTTATGAGTGTGTCTGCAGGCTCCAGCATGGCAGCGCTGCATCTCTAAGCTGAGAGGAGTTTCACTGTATCAGCACATGTCTCACCAAACGCTCCCATGGGCTCAAGATCTACTATAATTACACACATCCAGCTGCTTCACTCAGATTCACAGCATATATATTTGACATTGACAATAGAGAAAAATGTGTTTCATGAGCCACTGACAGGTAAATTCCTCTTCTACTATCTTCCCTGGTTTCACTCAGAAATGCATTGGATTATGTGAATAAAATATGTTGCGAATGTTGTATATTATTGATGTTAATTTAAACATCACTCTGCATTACTACATTATATTAGAATGTAACACTCGCATTTAAACTGGTCAGTGATCAATGTAAATTTATCAAAACTGAATGAACTAAAGGCTATGCTTAGTTAACGAGCACACAAAAGCTATAATCTAACATTGCATTGATATCTTACAACAAACCAGTGCTTATGCTCGTCCTGCGTGATGTGTTCAGATGGAAACTCAGTGTTTTTCATACGTTATCATCATCTCACATCACTGTTAGCCGTTCTCCAGAATAAACTCAATGATAATTACGGTCAATAAAGTCATTCTGATTTCAGTCCACAGTAGTGAGAGCATTCGGTACATGCCACAAATCTCAGATATAAAATAAGTGCAACTGAACACAATGAGAAAAGGAGAAGGGCTTTCTGAGCCAACAATGCATTATCCAGTCTGAAATGCCAATTAGCATCTGAAAATATTGCATACAGTAACAGAAGCGATTACACTGGCAGTGAAGAGTGAGGCCTGCAAACGAGCAACACTTCCTTCCTCACCATCTGCACTCGCTGAGAGAGAAAACTATCCAGATCCGAAAGCATTCGACTTCAGAAAGTGCACAAGAACACACAACGACAGAAAAGATGATGCTCACAAACGTGCACACATTCAAAAGTGCATGCAGAGAGAGAATTAATAGTTTACAATAAATACAACTTGTACATATATATTGTTTTACTGATTGTGTGTTGGCTACAATACTCTGTCTTTTGTTTACTGTTCATATAATTGCAATGCTTTGTCAATACTGTGCACGTCTTGCCAATAAGGTTTCTCTGAATTGAGCATGTTTGTTCTTTCTTCTAGTGTTGAAGACCGGAAGTGTCCGACGATCCTCTCGCGCCCTCTAGCGCCTGACGTCACAAACAACACACACCAGAGGAATATTCAGTTCTCTGATTTCAAAGGGTTATTAACATTTTAAAGCAATTATGTTTTCCTCATTTAAAAGGCGTTACGATATTTTAAAGTATAACCCTAACCCTATTGCCTCAAAATAAAATACCTTAAAATCTACTTTAAAACTCAAAAACACCTTTAAGACCGTAATTTATCCAATTTATATGTGTGCATATTTAGTATATTTTAAAATAGCAACATATAAAATTACAAATCTGCCTAGTGTCTCCAACGTGTTTTAGTTAAACAGCAGCTTGCATTAGATTCAATTGTAAGCCTGGAACTGACGAATCCTCGTGCATGACTAACTTGATTAATAAAGGACTGAATCAGATGCATGACTCTCTCTGCTGCTGTCCTCTGGAGGAAAACATCATTTTGGTTGAGTTTGAGTGTTTTCAAGTAAACCAAATCATCATTGACATATGTAATCGAGTTCGGTTGGTTTGAGGGTTTGGCCTCCAACACAAGAGATGCGTTCGACTACACAGAATGACATTTAATTTAACCTTTCATTTTAAGAGCTGCTCATGTCCTTCCTATGATGTGTGCATGTTTATGTGGTTTATGAGGACACACACTTGTATAATGAAGTGTGTCGTACAGAGGTATTACAGCATGAAGGTGGTTTAAGAGGACACTTCATGTGTCTCAGTAATTCAAAAGGCTCATAAATCATCCAGAATGATGTTTTTGAAAGTTTTGAGTCTTTTATAAAGGCTAGTTTTACACTCTCAGAAATAAAGGTACAAAAGCTGTCGCTGTGGCGGTGGTACCTTTTCAAAAGGTGCATGTTTGTACCCAAAGGGTCCATTTTGGTACCATAAAAGGTACATATTAGTACTTAAAGTGTACATATTTGAGCCTAATAGGTAAAAAAGTGTTCCTTTTGAAAAGGTAGCACCACAGTAACAGCTTTTGTACCTTTATTTCTGAGCTTGTAGGTGTAGAGCGATATAAAATACAGTTTGTACAGTATAAAAACATTATGCATTTATGAAGTGTCACCATAAACCATAAAAACCAGCATGTGTGTGTGTATAGTTCGGGCTAAAATGATCTTTCTGTTATTATTTCTAATGTTATTTTAATGTGAAACCCAGCGGAGATATTTAGCATGTGCCGGCCATACTTCATAATATGAACGTGGATATGTACAGATGCACCATGACACATTACAGTTTTTACTTTTAGACACGTTTCTCGGTATTATAACGGGTCCTTTTTCAAAACTCTTCACACGGTTCTCTTGCAGCTTTCAGCACAGCTGCTAATTTGACATTCACAATTAACATACAATCTCAAATCATTCTTCAGCAAACACACTTTAGCAAGGACAACAGTAACGTCACACAGTGCTTTCTCTTGTCCTTTACAAAACATGTTCAGCATTCACTGCAATATATTTACAACATTTGTCTGAATGACTAACACGTCTTTCAACACATCAAATAGTGTCGGTGGAATATATTTCGTGAAGGTATTAAGGGAGAGTATGGACGGTTGCAACACTTTTTGCATGTCCTTTAGTCTTTCAGAGACTGTTTGCATTAGAAAGCCATCATTTTATACAATAAAGCCACATCAGTCGGCTACTCACACACACTGCTGTAACACGTGCACATATGATTATATACACACAATTTATACTTCAATAGACAAAGTCAAATGTTGCAACTGACCCCACAACCTTGTAACATTCATTAAAATGTCATTAAAACCATTCTTAAATATCCTTCAGCAGTTTCTTTATTTTATCTGTGCATAGACGTGGTCTTTAATAAGTTAAATTGGCGGTAAAAAAACAAAGAATAGTAAATGGGAAGAAAAAACATCAAGTCTTGGTTAATTATTGTAAATATACAAAATATGAATTTAATCAGAATCAAGACACTAGAATGTAATAATAGTCTACTTGTGTTAGCATCTGTGAAAGGTTACTGAACTAAGGCGGGTTGCATGAACTTTAATCACTATCTTAAGAACTAGTTTGACTAACTAGCAGTTAACCAAGTGTATGAATGTTGTGTTAAAGGACGTTTGCAGTAACCTTGACAGCCGTGATAATACTTGGTATAATTTCTCGACACAATTTCTTTGACACATGTTAGCTATGCCTATTATAAGCTAAGATATCAATCATATGTTTGTACAATGCTTCACGCAAACAACTTAGACAGTATGACAAAAAAATCGAATTATTACAAAAATACTTTTTTACCATGAAAATTAAGGAATGGTCACATGTGCCTGATTTCATCCAGGAAGGATGGGAGGGGGGGCTGATTTAGCATGTGCAGTATGAATATCATCACTGTAGCTCATTCCTGATTGAAGATATAAGACATGTTGCAACCGTCCCCACTCTCCCCTACTGTAGAAATGTCTTGTAATATGTTAGATATTGATTTGTAAAGAGCGTGTGAACATGCAGACTGGCTTATAGCTACATTGAGTTTTGTGTCTGAATGAGAAACAAATATATTTTATGCCAAAGCGATGGGATCCACAGTAAAGCTAAGCGGCTGCTCGGGGCTCCGGGGCCACTAGAGGGCCCCCAAGAGTAGCCGATATGAATTTACAGTTTATTTTATTTGTGATATATTAATCCACTGGACAATGGCATTCATACAAAAGCGCAATATTAAATAATGAAATAATCTATATACATATCATTTAGCGACGTGTCATGCAGGGATGTTGATAATAATAATCTGTGTGGTTTAACATCGCATAAATTCACCTATTTCTCCCGAAATACACGAAAGTAAGTGGCCTGTTAGCTGGGAGAAAAGCTGGGGGGCGGTTGTGGCACAAATCAGGAGTGCGTTTTGTTGTATTTTAGATCAAAACATCAGCAAATATCCTTGACATTTAACGTGTTTATCTACTGCGTAAAAACTACTTTTCTGTGTATATAGTTTTGTAATAAAAATAAGCTTCTGGTTCATAAACTGGCAACTGATTAACATTATTTACCTTAGCCGACCTTTAGGGTCTTTGCTTTTATATTCCAATGCCATTACGCCTAATAGAGTTGTTGTTTTATACATATAGATGCTCTCTGCTGTGTTTAATGTTTATCATAAAAAATGTGACATGTTATAAAAGTACAACAATTAATATCTATGTCGTTAAAATAATATTCTGTTCTGTAAATGCATTGTCTGCTACTTTTCAGCACACCACATTAAAATGCGCCTAGTTTTTAAGACTTTGAATGTTAAAATGCAAATTAACACCTGGCCACTCTTGTAAGTTTGCAGCTGTTATAATTAAACATCACAGAAGGGTAAAACATGCCAGGCAGGGAATGGTCAAGCAACACAGCTACAACAAACAAAACCGATAATGGTTGTGTTAGATTTATAATGTGTGAATAATCAAGCTTTGACACTAATCAGTCATGTTGGCAGCACAGAGGTCCCCTAAACAGAATTCTGCTTAGGGCCCCAGAAAGGCTTGGGGCGACACAAATAGAATTCTGCTTAGGGCCCCAGAAAAGCTTTGGGTGACACAAATAGAATTCTGCTTAGGGCCCCAGAAAGGCTTGGGCCGGCACAAATAGAATTCTGATTAAGGCCCCAGAAAAGCTTGGGGTGACACAAATAGAATTCTGCTTAGAGCCCCAGAAAAGCTTGGGCTGGCCCAAATAGAATTCTGATTAGGGCCCCAGAAAGCTTGGGTGACACAAATAGAATTCTGCTATTTGAAGTCCCAGAAAGGCTTGGGCCGGCACAAATAGAATTCTGCTTAGGGCCCCAGAAAGGCTTGGGGCACACAAATAGAATTATGCTTAAGCCCCAGAAAGGCTTAAATAGAATTCTGCTTAGGGCCCCAGAGGCAAATAGAATTCTGATTAGGGGAAAGGCTTGGGCGACACAAATAGAATTATGCTATTTGAAGCCCCAGAAAGGCTTAGAATTCTGCTTAGGGCCCCAGAAGGCTTGACACAAATAGAATTATGCTTAAGCCCCAGAAAGGCTTGGGGCGACCCAAATAGAATTCTGCTTAGGGCCCCAGAAAGGCTTGGGCCGGCACAAATATAATTCTGATTAAGGCCCCAGAAAAGCTTGGGGCGACACAAATAGAATTCTGTTTGGGCCCCAGAAAAGCTTGGGCCAGCCCAAATAGAATTCTGATTAGGGCCCCAGAAAGGCTTGGGGCGACACAAATAGAATTCTGCTATTTGAAGCCCCAGAAAGGCTTGGGCCGGCACAAAGAGAATTCTGATTAGGGCCCCAGAAAGGCTTGGGGCGACACAAATAGAATTCTGCTTAGGGCCCCAGAAAAGCTTTGGGTGACACAAATAGAATTCTGCTTAGGGCCCCAGAAAGGCTTGGGCCGGCACAAATAGAATTCTGATTAAGGCCCCAGAAAAGCTTGGGGTGACACAAATAGAATTCTGCTTAGAGCCCCAGAAAAGCTTGGGCCGGCCCAAATAGAATTCTGATTAGGGCCCCAGAAAGGCTTGGGGTGACACAAATAGAATTCTGCTATTTGAAGTCCCAGAAAGGCTTGGGCCGGCACAAATAGAATTCTGCTTAGGGCCCCAGAAAGGCTTGGGGCGACACAAATAGAATTATGCTTAAGCCCCAGAAAGGCTTGGGGCGACCCAAATAGAATTCTGCTTAGGGCCCCAGAAAGGCTTGGGCCCGCACAAATAGAATTCTGATTAGGGCCCCAGAAAGGCTTGGGGCGACACAAATAGAATTCTGCTATTTGAAGCCCCAGAAAGGCTTGGGCCGGCACAAATAGAATTCTGCTTAGGGCCCCAGAAAGGCTTGGGCGACACAAATAGAATTATGCTTAAGCCCCAGAAAGGGCCCCAGAAAGGCTTGGGCACAAATATAATTCTGATTAAGGCCCCAGAAAAGCTTGGGGCACAAATAGAATTATGTTTGGGCCCCAGAAAAGCTTGGGCCAGCCCAAATAGAATTCTGATTAGGGCCCCAGAAAGGCTTGGGCGACACAAATAGAATTCTGCTATTTGAAGCCCCAGAAAGGCTTGGGCCGGCACAAAGAGAATTCTGCTTAGGGCCCCAGAAAGGCTTTGGTCGGCACAAATAGTATTCTGCTTAGGGCCCCAGAAAGGCTTGGGCCGGCACAAAGAGAATTCTGATTAGGGCCCCAGAAAGGCTTGGGGCGACACAAATAGAATTCTGCTTAGGGCCCCAGAAAAGCTTTGGGTGACACAAATAGAATTCTGCTTAGGGCCCCAGAAAGGCTTGGGCCGGCACAAATAGAATTCTGATTAAGGCCCCAGAAAAGCTTGGGGTGACACAAATAGAATTCTGCTTAGAGCCCCAGAAAAGCTTGGGGCCCAAATAGAATTCTGATTAGGGCCCCAGAAAGGCTTGGGGTGACACAAATAGAATTCTGCTATTTGAAGTCCCAGAAAGGCTTGGGCCGGCACAAATAGAATTCTGCTTAGGGCCCCAGAAAGGCTTGGGGCGACACAAATAGAATTATGCTTAAGCCCCAGAAAGGCTTGGGGCGACCCAAATAGAATTCTGCTAGGTCCCCAGAAGGCTTGGGCCCGCACAAATAGAATTCTGATTAGGGCCCCAGAAAGGCTTGGGGCGACACAAATAGAATTCTGCTATTTGAAGCCCCAGAAAGGCTTGGGCCGGCACAAATAGAATTATGCTTAGGGCCCCAGAAAGGCTTGGGGCGACACAAATAGAATTATGCTTAAGCCCCAGAAAGGCTTGGGGCGACCCAAATAGAATTCTGCTTAGGGCCCCAGAAAGGCTTGGGCCGGCACAAATATAATTCTGATTAAGGCCCCAGAAAAGCTTGGGGCGACACAAATAGAATTCTGTTTGGGCCCCAGAAAAGCTTGGGCCAGCCCAAATAGAATTCTGATTAGGGCCCCAGAAAGGCTTGGGGCGACACAAATAGAATTCTGCTATTTGAAGCCCCAGAAAGGCTTGGGCCGGCACAAATAGAATTCTGCTTAGGGCCCCAGAAAGGCTTGGGCCGGCCCAAATAGAATGCTGCTTAGGGCCCCAGAAAGGCTTTGGTCGGCACAAATAGTATTCTGCTTAGGGCCCCAGAAAGGCTTGGGCCGGCACAAATAGAATTCTGCTTAGGGCCCCAGAAAAGCTTGGGGCGACACAAATAGAATTCTGCTTAGGGCCCCAGAAAGGCTTGGGGCGACCCAAATAGAATTCTGCTTAGGGCCCCAGAAAGGCTTGGGCCGGCACAAATAGAATTCTGATTAAGGCCCCAGAAAAGCTTGGGGCGACACAAATATAATTCTGCTTAGGGCCCCAGAAAAGCTTGGGCCGGCACAAATAGAATTCTGATTAGGGCCCCAGAAAGGCTTGGGGCGACACAAATAGAATTCTGCTTAGGGCCCCCTAAAGGCTTTGTTTGGCAAAAATTGAATTCTGCCCAGGGCCCCAGAAAGGCTTGGGTCGACCCAAGGCTTGGGCCCTGTTTAAGCTCATATAGATGCTGTTATGCTTCACTGTGTTTTTAACAAAATCATCACTACCCATTTATGTTTGCAAGTTCCTCATTTCTAAAATAGTTTAACAATTTGCAAACAGCGATGCAAAGTTTGAAGCAGAGTTTCTTATTAGTATGCCGTGCATGTGAACACCCACATCTGCGGTTTGGCACGATAATGTATTATATAGTATTCGGTTGCAAACATGCACTTCATGAAACAACTCACAACTTTAAAACTACACACCAGCTTGTACAAACCTTGAACCTTAGTCAAATACACATTGTCCCTTTCTGTGAGAATCAAACGCATGATGACACACTGCACCGTATAGAGAGCACTACTGAGACCACTTCAACTCAGTGTCCCACAAACCTCCTTTTGACGATCAGGAGTCATCCGGCAAGGCAGTGTCTGTTACAGCATGTGATATAAATAGAGGGGCGCGGATACTGTGAAATTCACAGTAACTTAAAAAGATCTTACAGTAGATGAAAAGCACTAGTAAAGAAACGTTCAAATACCTCGAGTTTGAACTGAAAAACAGTAGAGTATAATTACTGTACACTAATCAATCAATCAATAAAATCAGCATCCTCTGCCAGATTACAGTAAAAGCACATGAACTTCACATGTTAAAGCACATATGAAACACACGTAATGTGTTCTGTAATTAGGAGAAATGGGTCAGATATAGTGTGTTAGCAGTTGATTAATTATAAGAAGTGATTACTCCAGGCCTATAATGTTGAACCAACGCGTGAAACGGTTAGTTAGTTAGTTCAACTTCTTACGGTGGTTAAGTGGTGAGAGGCATCGTTGTACGGGAAACACCCCCCTCCCCCCCTGGTGATTCTGAATGTGTGAATTCACCAAATATTGAAGACAGTGCAAAATAAGCCAAAATAACAGAAGTGCAAATAGACTAAACTGAGTGTGTGTGTGTGTGTGTGTGTGTGTGTGTGTGTGTGTGTGTGTGTGTGTGTGTGTGTGTGTGTGTGTGTGTGAGAGAGAGTGAGAGAGAGAGTGAGAGAGAGAGTGTGTCTCACACTCTGTGTGTAGTTAGAACTAACTAACTAACCGTTTCCGCGTTGGTTCAACATTATAGGCCTGGAGTAATCACTTCTTATACAGTAATTAATCAACTGCTAACACACTATATCTGACCCATTTCTCCTAATTACAGAACACGTGTGTTTCATAAGTGACTTTAACATGTGAAGAGTGAGAGTGTGAGAGAGAGAGTGTGAGAGTGTGACTCTCTCTCTGTGTGTGTGTGTGTGTGTGTGTGTGTGTGTGTGTGTGTGTGTGTGTGTGTGTGTGTGTGTGTGTGTGTGTGTGTGTGTGTGTGAGAGAGAGAGTGTGAGAGTGTGAGTGTCTCTCTCTTTGTGTGTGTGTGTGTGTGTGTGTGTGTGTGTGTGTGTGTGTGTGTGTGTGTGTGTGTGTGTGTGTGTGTGTGTGAGAGAGTGTGTGAGAGAGTGAGAGTGTGAGTGTCTCTCTGTGTGTGTGTGTGTGTGTGTGTGTGTGTGTGTGTGTGTGTGTGAGAGAGAGAGAGAGAGTGTGTGAGTGTCTCTCTCTCTGTCTGTCTGTGTGTGTGTGTGTGTGTGTGTGTGTGTGTGTGTGTGTGTGTGTGTGTGTGTGAGAGAGAGAGAGAGTTTGAGAGTGTGTGCGTGTGTGTTCACAGTGGGAGGGGAAGAAGACTTACACTTTCTATTTCCCCTTTTTGCAGTCATGCGTGCTCGAGTCGTGATGCATGTGAGATAAGCTTGACTTCTGTTCTTCCTCTTAAAGTTATGAACTCATATTTGAGCTGCAGGTGAAGCCGGCATCGTGCGTCTCAGACGACAGACAGATCATCATTTCATGAGCTGTAAGTACAACAATATTTCTAGATCTGTACGATCCTTCAGTGTCTCTTTCTGAACGTTCAGCGTTAACAAGAAGGAGAGAGAAACGAGAGAGAGAGAGAGAGAGAGAGAGAGAGAGAGAGAGTTTTTGTTGATGACAAACTCAATCTAGAGTCTGTTAAAGAGGAGGCCAGAAGCTCAGGAACTTTAAGTTAAACTTACACAAATTTCTTGCTTTTGTTAAAATATTTTGACTCAACAAAAGCACACTGACACCAGACAAGAGTCAGAAGGCCGATTTGGACTTAAAGACTGAACTGTGTTGACCGAACAAGAGAATTTTAAAGAAACATCAGGTTAGGGGCAAGTTGTCACATGTTTTATATTCTGTCATTTTAACACATTTTAATAGAATAAAATAAAGCTGAAAGAATAACAACAACAACTTAGTAAATGTGTTTGAATGCGTATGATTTGAGATCCATCTTTTTCACACAGGACAATTGGGAGACTCAAACACAACTATTACAATGAAAACATTCACTGATGCTCCAGAAGGGTATGCAATGCATTAAGAGCCTTGAAAACTTATGAACACAGAATGATGATGTAATGTTGCTTATTTTGTTTAGTTTTTTTCATGTGGTTTTTGAGAAGCTACAAAAACACTATCGTTTCTCAGAAGACCAAGTAAGATCCAGTTCAAAATACATGTTATTTAACCATGACCTGAATAAACCTAAACTACAATAGAAATGTAATGGATTGAATGGTTATAATTGGTTTTAATGGAAACTATAATGGTGTCTACTGGTATGTGATGGATTCTATTGGTGGGATGTTAAATCTTATTGGAAAATGCCCAAAACACAATAGAAATGTAATGGATTGAATGGTTATAATTGGTTTTAATGGAAACTATAATGGTGTCTACTGGTATGTGATGGATTCTATTGGTGGGATGTTAAATCTTATTGGAAAAATGCCCAAAACACAATAGAAATGTAATGTATTTGATGGTTATAATTGGTTTTAATGGAAACTATAATGGTGTCTACTGGTATGTGATGGATTCTATTGGTGGGATGTTAAATCTTATTGGGAAAATGACCCTCAGCTTTCAGTCGGTATCATGAAAACGGCATGTTATGTGTTACACATAACAATTATATATTAACCCCACAGGACAAAATATACAAAACATTTAATTACCCTTAAATCGTAATACCGTGTGTCGATGATCCATGCCTGTTTTTTATGTTTTGTGATAGTTGTTCACGAGCAGTTCATCTGCCCACAGTTTTGTGTGTTTGAACCCTTTTCAGCGTATGATTTTAAGATCCATATTTTCACATTGAGGACAATTGAGAGACTCAAACACAACTATTACAATGAAAACATTCACTGATGCTCCAGAAGGGTATGCAATGCATTAAGAGCCAGGGGTTGAAAACTTATGAACAGAATGATGATGTATGTTTCTTATTTTGTTTAGGTTTTTTTTTCATGTATTTCTGCCATCGAGAAGCTACATAAAACACTAACGTTTCTCAGAAGACCAAGTAAGATCCAGTTCAACATGCATAACCATCCTCTTAAACTAAAAGTTCAAAGTCACTTCAATGAAGAAATGTATTTTAAAAGTTGACTTTTTACTTTTAAGTGCTTAAATTAATTTACACGTGGAAACGTTTTGGTCAGATGACTTTGAATTTTAATTGAATGCCATTTTGACACAGTATTCATACGTTAACCACTACGATTTCTCAACCATGACTTTGTCAAAGTTATGCTTTCCTTAAATCATTCTCAGAATGAACAGAAAAGGTAACTTCTGTATTAAAAGCGACCTGTTTAATCATAATTCCTATCAAATAAACTCAGTGGACTTACTAGTACGTAAACAAATACATAAATGCATGGCTGCAAGTCCAATTATAATTTATTTATTTAACATTTATTTATTTTTTACACTTGCTAAGACACAATTCTCAATATAGGTCACTTTATCAAAACTTTCCACACAGTTCTCACAACTTTCATCTTCATGGCAGTTATTGCACATTAAACATGCAGCTAAACTACCAAAAACGCTTCATGCATGTCATAAATTAATCTATTACTGCTCCTACATAATTTTTAACAACAAACAGACATAAATATCTATTTAGGAGTCTTGGACCTTTCCAACGATATATAACTTATCATGATTATATTAGGATTTAATGGTAATATATTATAGAATTTGGCGTCCCGTATACGGGACGATGAGAGTTAAAGGGTTTAATTAACAATAACAAAAATATTATATAATGTTTAGCTAATCATTACTATTCACATATCTAGAAATATAAGATGATGTGCTTGTTAATGTTAACTAATGAACTTATTACTTAAGAAATGATTTACAGATGTAAATGGAAATTCTTAAAAATGTCATTAAAGTTTTCATTAATTAATACGATCATGCATTTAAAAATAATAATATAATCTGTCTGTAAAGGTCATATATTTGGTTTGTTGTGTAGACTTCTACTGTTTGCACATCTTAAATTCATTAATTAATTATTTGTAATTTTTTTTGCAGTACCCAATCTTAAGTGGAGAGTATTCATTATTTTTAAATGTTTATAAACATTTATAACATTTTTTGTGTCTTTATTGGCACTGGACGTTTAGCTACTTTAACGATGTTTGTGTTAGTTTAGCTAAATGCTTGATAAAGACATGTCACACGCTGTAATATGGGTGCAAAGCATGTTTTTATCATCTCAATACTTATATCAGTGGACTATTGTCATTAAACAGAATATTTCTTGAGTCATACATGAACGGGGGGGTCAAGAAAATACATAATGTATCATTAATTAATCAACCTGTCTGCATAACTCACACCTAAACAGCAGCAAAGGTGTTGTGTATTAAAAAAAGCTTTTAATAATTATATAACATCAGTTAAAATCATATGCATTTTAGAAGTTTAATGAGATTTACATGAAATAATAATTATTAGGTAAGGGTTAACACTTTACAATAATGTGTCATTTATTAGCCTTAGAACAAACAATGAGCAATGCATTTATTACACAATTTTTGTTCATGTTAGTTAATCAAAATACAGATATTTATTGTTTACATTGCATTAACTAATGATACGCTTGTGAATTTAATAATGCATTAGTAAAATGAACATTAACATAAGATTAATAAATACTGTAGAGTTATTGTTCAAGGTTAATAATGTTGTTAACTATTGTGAAGTGGACTGTATAGGAACCACCCTGCTAAAAAAACTATAGAGGCCCAATAGAAACCATCACAGAAATTCAAATGATTTCCATTAAAATACCATTATTAGCTTTTTCCAGTAAAACCATTACAAGATTCCTTTTGTATTGTGTTTTGGGCATTTTCCCAATAAGATTTAACATCCCACCAATAGAATCCATCACATACCAGTAGACACCATTATAGTTTCCATTAAAACCAATTATAACCATTAAATTCATTACATTTCTATGTGTTTTGGGCATTTTCCCAATAAGATTTAACATCCCACCAATAGAATCCATCACATACCAGCAGACACCATTATAGTTTCCATTAAAACCAATTATAACCATTAAATACATTACATTTCTATTGTGTTTTGGGCATTTTCCAATAAGATTTAACATCCCACCAATAGAATCCATCACATACCAGCAGACACCATTATAGTTTCCATTAAAACCAATTATAACCATTAAATTCATTACATTTCTACTGTGTTTTGGGCATTTTCCAATAAGATTTAACATCCCACCAATAGAATCCATCACATACCAGCAGACACCATTATAGTTTCCATTAAAACCAATTATAACCATTCAATCCATTACATTTCTATTGTGTTTTGGGCATTTTCCCAATAAGATTTAACATCCCACCAATAGAATCCATCACATACCAGCAGACACCATTATAGTTTCCATTAAAACCAATTATAACCATTCAATCCATTACATTTCTATTGTGTTTTGGGCATTTTCCAATAAGATTTAACATCCCACCAATAGAATCCATCACATACCAGCAGACACCATTATAGTTTCCATTAAAACCAATTATAACCATTAAATACATTACATTTCTATTGTGTTTTGGGCATTTTCCCAATAAGATTTAACATCCCACCAATAGAATCCATCACATACCAGCAGACACCATTATAGTTTCCATTAAAACCAATTATAACACACATATATATATATATATATAAAACATGTGACACAAATTAGACATCCTATAGACATGAATTGCATGCCCTGTAGATAGAATAAGATACAATAAATATATGTCATAATTGTATTGCACAGTGTGAAGAGCATTTAATCACATCAGCCTAATATTATGTGTTATTTAATGCGAAGGAAGGGACGGAGCTGTACGCTTGTGTTTGACATTTAAAGAGAGTTTCTGTTGTGCTGAAGTCTTGCTGTGGTTGGCGTCGTGCTGAAGAGCAGAGCTCATGGTTAGACTGTAGGTGGATATACACTAAATACTGCCTCTGCAGACAGCACACGGGGGAGGAACGGGACACGACCGAATCCAGTGATCGTGTCACATTGTGTCGATCTGAAGACGGCATCGACATGTCCTTCGTTCTCTGTGACATCCCACAGCTGTGTTTGATTCTGTAGTTGAGCTAAAAAATAAAGATGGCATCTGAAATTTGCAGATTGTTTGTAAATGTAAGTTTTTGATCACATTTTCTCACGTTTAATGTCAATTCTTGTGAGAAATTAGTGTAGTAGTTATTAATATTTGCTGAGTTATCACAAAAGCTGACTGTGTTTTGTTGTATAAATCATTAATACTGTTACACAGCCTCTGAAATCAGTTTTATGCGCAAACGCTGCCTAAACGTAAAGACGCAGAGCAAGGACTGCGCTAAAGCCGAATATTATTCATTTAATTAACATGCTAAATAATTCACATTTAACAAGTGCTATGCAAGCTGTTAATTTGAACTGAAATAGATTACTTGGCATTTCCCACTTAACTTAATTTTTGAGTACTGAACTTCACGCAACAAATTATTAAGTTCATCTAAGTAGTTTTTTGGTTGAACATAATTTAATTGGGAGATGTTATAACTCAAAAAGATTGATGCAAACTGTTGTGTATTTATTTTTTTTATTTTTGTTTGGCATCCCAGCTAACTAAAATATTATCTAAGAACATTTTACCTTCCCAATATGTCATTAAATGTTATTTCTGAATGATCTAATGTTCTTGAATGTATCAACTTTACATAGAACTTCAAAGTTATGTTCAATTGTATCATTTTGTAGCAATAGAATCCATCACATACCAGTAGACACCATTATAGTTTCCATTAAAACCAATTATAACCATTATATCCATTACATTTCTATTGTGTTTTGGGCATTTTCCCAATAAGATTTAACATCCCACCAATAGAATCCATCACATACCAGCAGACACCATTATAGTTTCCATTAAAACCAATTATAACCATTAAATACATTACATTTCTATTGTGTTTTGGGCATTTTCCCAATAAGATTTAACATCCCACCAATAGAATCCATCACATACCAGTAGACACCATTATAGTTTCCATTAAAACCAATTATAACCATTCAATCCATTACATTTCTATTGTGTTTTGGGCATTTTCCCAATAAGATTTAACATCCCACCAATAGAATCCATCACATACCAGTAGACACCATTATAGTTTCCATTAAAACCAATTATAACCATTAAATCCATTATATTTCTATTGTGTTTTGGGCATTTTCCCAATAAGATTTAACATCCCACCAATAGTTCAATTGTATCATTTTGCAAACATTATGGGATAGTTGTTCTCTGAAACAGGGAGTGATTAATAACTTTGAAAAAACATTAGACGAATGGCCAACTAAAATGTAAAACTTTAATTATTAATGTATAAAAATTGTTTTGATAGCATTATTAATTAAAGAGCAGAGAACGTACTGATATAATGTTTGTTAATGGGTCATTCTATAGAAATGTCAAAATAGTACACTAACAAATATTTCTTTACATTTTAAAATGAAACAATATATTATTTGAACAATTACACCTTCTTGAGCCATCAATGTGGATTGTTTTAAATGATTAATTATTGTATATATTTCCAAGCACCACACAACTGCTCGTCCACAGAGCAAAACTGAAATATATAATGAAAGTAGTGGTCCCTGATGACATCACTTGACTTTCTTCTTCCTATTTTCTGAAGATATATTAAGAAAGTCCCATGATACATCTTATTTTCAGTTATCAAACATTTTCTCATTTATCTCATGATTTCATATGAAGCTTTTAGTTGATCTCGCTGGTATGACCTGCTTTATTGATAGGGAATTATACAAAAAATAGAATTAAAATGTATTTAACTACTTAATATAGTGAGTATATCATGACTGACAATAATGTGGTTTGATGTCTTTCAGGAAAAAAATTGTAAAATGCATATTTCATTGGTGTTACTGTCATGGTGTCACCTTCTTTATGGGTAAATAAATGCATTAAAAAGATTAAAAAACATTAAGCTGTCATTTATGCGTATTCATAAAGACAAAAAATGCGGTCTGTTTTTAAATGTGGGAAAAGTAAATACATTTTAAGATATCTTCCCGTTCCAAAAGTGGATATTTGTGTAGAATAACCCTCATATCTTTGAGGAAATCTTGCCAGAATGTTATCAGAACGTTTCGTGTTCGCTGGACGTGGTTTTGGCTGTTTATAGGCCATCGGTTGTGCAAGCTTCCGATCAGAGGCTGTGTTGTGATGTCTGGCGTCTAGTGAAAATGTGGATGTCATCAGCTGTGTGAGAGATTGAGCAAAAGAAGAAAGACTGACAGAGATAGTCCTCGGTGCTCAGGACGGGTTTGGAGCGTCTCGAGGGTCAGTAGACGGCAGGACTGTGATGTGTGTGTGTGATCTGTCTCTTTCATGTGGTTGTGCTTTAGTGTGTGTTCAGCTGTGTTTGACTTGCATGTGGTTTGATGAGTTCTTGACTGTTGAAAGTTGCAGTATTCAGTGTTTCTCGTTCTAGTCTCTGAGTTGTCTCCGTCATGGAGGCGACAGGGAAATATGACTTCGCCGCCACAGCAGAGGACGAGCTGAGCTTCAGGAAGGGAGATATAATCAAGGTGTGTTTCAACATTTACATCAGCAGCACACATCTGCAGCTCACTGCATGTACTGTGCACTCACCGCCACTTTATTAGGTACACCTGTTCAATTGCTTGGTAACACAAATTG
>CM050419.1:15506305-15518805 GCA_027564155.1 Gymnocypris eckloni scoliostomus
TCGCACGACCCTTTGCAGAGCTGTACGGATGCCAGACATGAGGTAGATATGCATTTAAGAGCTCTAGATGAGGTAAAAGTTAGTGAACACGCTATGTTAGCCTAGTCTAGAACAGGATAATAACAATACCTGGATTTCCAGAGACACAAGATTTTGTAACATAAGTGTATTTTTTGTGTAACACGTTTTAATCATGTTTTTATGCAACAGTTGTGTAGTTTTTGGGGATTTGTTGGATTTTTATTTGGTAATGTTTGTATAGGACTATAACTGTTAGAGGAGGCGTTCAGATCCATCTGGAGGTTTTTATTCAAAGGTGTGGTCGGAAACAAACATTGGCAAACAGGTATATATATATATGGCAAGACAAAGAGTATTCCTAGGACAAGCGTGGGTCTTCGATCGGTGAACAGTATCTAACAGGGCAAGGCAAAGAGAGATAATCCAGGTAACGTTAAACGGCAATAGTCCAGGCGGGGGAAACACAATCCGAAACAGACAAGACTAAAAGGAGTCGTACACCGAGCGAGAAGCGCAGCGCCACGTCTAGAACAACTCGAGGTATCGCACACCAGATGCGCACATTCGATGCTAATACATTGCCTGAAGTGTGTTGTAACGGTTGTGTCCTGATATATCCAGTAAGTAGCAACCGACGACAGTGAATGCAATCACAACAGGCAATTGTTACATAGGCCTATACTGTAATATTGTGCATATGTAAAAATTTCTTACGAAAAATTTAAAAGATTAAACGGATTACGTTTATCATACATTTAATTCGATATGTTTACATTTTATTCAAGCTGTAAAAATAATGTGCACAGTATTTTCAAACTACAATAGGCTCCAATAGTAAGGTAGCGATATGTGCTCACAAAACTCGGCGATTTGACTGAGGACGTCCATGGTGTAAGTAAAGAGTGTAATCAGCTGTGTAAAAAAGTGGTCAGAGTTTGACTTCCTCTAGTGTTAGTTTAAACTGAACAGTGCAGCGTTTCGTATGATAGGTACGAGTTCTGCAGAAAGACACGTATTTCCAATGAGCCGTGAAGTTTCTCACAAAACGCCAACGAGGCTTGATGTTATTGGTGTCACGAATCCGGTTCACGGGCTTCCTATAACTCGCTCACTCGCTCACCACATGGACTCTTGCACTACACTAACTGTTGCACTCCAACACCTCAGACTACAATTCCCATCATCCATTGCACTGATGACACACACAGCTGATTGCACTGATCACACAGCCTACATAAACCATGGACATCTTCCTCTCTGCCGAGTATTGTATAGCGTATATCCTAGCGATAGCTACTCTACAGAGCCCTCTTAAGTTGTTATAGTCTTGCCTTGCCTGTATTCTCGTGTTTTGATATCTGCATTATCTTTGCCTTGCCCTGTTGGATATTGTTCGCCGATCGTCGACCCACGCTTGCCCTAGGATTACTCTTTGTCTTGCCTGTGTTGTTCCTGTTTACTAATGTTTGACCCATGCTTGTTTTTTAACCACACCTTTGAATAAAGCTTGCAATTGGATCCGCACGTCTCACGTCTTGTTCGCCCCGTAACAATTGGGGTTCAACTTCATTGAGTCAGTGAGACTTGCAGTAGCTGCAGTTTACATCACCCTTTTGAACTTTTGCCATTCAAAGATACCAAAATGTCATTTGTAGTTCACTATGCCCGCTTCTGATGTGAGTTTGGGGCAGGACTATCAGTGGGAATGTTTGGAAACAATTACTAGTCACACAGAAATTACATAAAATTGAGCCTAAAATTACACATAATATCTCTGCCATGACATATGTAGCTGCTGTCAGAGGCAACTCTTATATATTGCAGTTCATAATATGCACTTTACAGTTCAAATGTTCAGAGTAATCATTAGAATAAATAAGTAATATATCTTTTTTGTTAATTAATTTCATATTACTCAACTAAAACCATAGGGAAAAGGGAGAAACTATTTCTCTTTTGTTTAGCTTGGGAATTATTTAATTGTTGCTATCAGGATATTTGTTCCGGTGCACTACATAGAATAGCCTCACGAGGCGCTGCACTAGTAACATGTCTGTAAGAGTTACGCCTGTAAGAAGTGCTAAGAACTTATATTGGTTTTTTGTTTAAGAAGAAGAAACTGTAACCCTCCAAGTTTATTCCTCTTGAGTTAGAGAGGCCAATGAGGTATGTGTTTTATCGTGTTAATTGCTTTGCCGTATGTGAACGTGTGTAAGTTACGTGACCGTGTGTTAATGTATAATTAGCCAATTAAGTGTATTTTCATACCTGTTGAATGTGCACTTTATTTATTAGTTTTGCATGTATTTTTCGTTTATTATTATGTGTAAACACCACTTTTAGAGGGTTAATTTAAGTTGATGTATTTCCTTTCGTAGTTCTGACGGCATTGTTGGGACATAAAAGAGATGCAAGAGTAGAATGCACAAGACATACTACAGACTCGTGTCCAAATAAATGTCTGTTAAAACCAAGAACGACCTGAGCCTTTGATTCAACTCGAGGGGAGTAACAGCAGAGGTTACATCTTTGAGGGTTTTAAATACAGAAAATTGCAAGTTTGATTGGTTGGAATAATTTGTGAAATTATCATTTTTCTCCTTAAACGTGTTATTTCCAGACCTTTTGATACCTTTATGCTGCTGTCAATATTTACCAACTGTGTGACCTTATCTCCTTATCTGTTAACATCCCCGATTCCAACTCAACTAATCATGATTTGGTGAGTACTGACATCTCTAATGATTTCTCATTGGCTGTGTTGTGGGATCAGTTTCTGCTAATAGAGATTAGATGAGTCAATTAGAGTGGAATTACACAACACTCAAAACGCGCTCATCCATGCTACTCATGTGTGTGTCTGCAGGTATATGAAATGTGTGTGTGTGTGTGTGTGTGTGTGTGTGTGTGTGTGTGTGTGTGTGTGTGTGTGTGTGTGTGTGTGTGTGTGTCTGTGTGCGTGAGAGAGTGTGTGTGTGTGTGTGTGTGTGTCTGTGTGCGTGAGAGAGTGTGTGTGTGTGTCATCAGTGCAATGGATGATGGGAATTGTAGTCCGGATTGACGTGCAACAGTAGTGTGGCGAACGAGTGACGGAAGTGAACGGAAGTGTATGGACAGGATTCGTGACAATAACAGGGCATCTTTAATAAGTTTAAAGATGTACGTTTCTCAGCAGGCTATAATTTATAACGAACACATTATGGGCTAGTAGTAGTACATTGCTGAATTTACTGGAAATACACTTTATTCAGATTAAACTGTATGTATGCTAATACAGGAATACCAGATTTAATTATTCTTAATGTTTAATTGTATTTAGTGACTTAGCCAGCACATATATTTAAATAGCTTCACTGGAGACTATTTAAAATAAGGTTAATTGTCAATGACTAACACTAACACAAATAATAAATACTGTTATGTATTGTTAGTTTATATTGACTAAGGGGCAGCGGGTCAAATCTTTGCCCTGTGTCCAGCACTTACATACAAATCATTCAGCAGATCGGATCCTGAGCGTCGCAGAAACAGCATTCACTTGAACACACACAAGTATTTGTTAGTCTTGTGTTAACATGAACAAGCACAAAACACATCAAAGAGCACAAAATATGAATGTGGATATCACCTGCAGCGTCGACTCACCTGAGCTTCCGTAAGTTATGAATAACAATAACACCTCAGGGTTAAAGTTGCTGATCTGGTCTGATTTTAATAAGAAAGGAAACAGGTGAAAGTGAAACAGACAGTAGAGATGAGTGACAGACCCACAGTTCAACTCGAACAGGTTATTAAAGAGCCCTCGCTGAGCTCATATATTTAATAGACATACTTCATTTCTGATTTATTCATTTTATTTATATTTTATTACAGCTTTAACTGTCTAAACCACTTACAATGAATTAGCCAGTGGTAAAAAAATACTCAAATTCACCCATATGTTCATTAATGTGAACTAATATATGACCCTGGAGCACAGACGCAGTCATAAGCAGCACAGGTATATTTACAGCAATAACCAACAATACATTGTATGGGTCAAAATTATACTTTTTTATTTAATGCCAAAAATCATTAGGATATTAAAATATTTTACTGTAAATATATCAAACGTAATTTTTTATTAGTAATATCCATTGCTAAGAATTTCATTTGAACAACTTTAAAGATGATTTTCTCAATATGTAGATTTTTTTGCACCCTCAGATTCCAGATTTACAAATATTGTCCAAACCATACATCAATGGAAACATTATTTATTATATTTGTATAATTCTCAATTTCAGAAATTGTACTCTTATGGCTGGTTTTGTGCTCCAGGTTCTTATATAGAAACATGAATGGGAAATTAAAATAAGTCATGGATTATATATGCACTTTATGAGGTTGTATGTGTTTCTTGGCTGAAGTTCAACTCCTCTCTTGGAGTCATTCGCGCTGAAACAAAGTTCACCTTCCGACGTATTTCGTGTGAACTCCACCCCCCCGCAGAAACACACCTGGCCGTGGGATCAAGGTGAGCACCGCGCGCGCGGCTGAAGCATTCCGAGCGCGTGAGGAGAGCGGCGAGCAGCAGGTAGCGGCGCGTCATGGCGGAGTCGCAGCTCTTGTGTATGGAGGACGGGCTCATCCCCGCCGCGGTGCCCGAGTCCAAGCCGCAGTTCTACTACAGCGAGCAGCACCGCGCGGCCCTGGAGCGGCTGATCACCGACGGAGACGGAGCCTTCAAGAGCCTCCTGAAGGACGAGAACAGCCAAGACTTCCTGTCGGCGCGGGAAATCACGGCCATCACCAGCAGCTTCTTCAAATACAAGCCCGAGGAAGACGCTGGAGGAGCGTCGGCGAGTCCGGACAAGCGTGAGGACGCCGGGTCGCTGCGCTCCACGTACTGGCCCCAGATGTCGGACACCGAGGTTCCGCCGCTGGACCTCGGCTGGCCCTCCTCAGGGCGCTTTAAAGGGGTCACCCGGGTGTCAGTGCACACACACCCGCCCAAAGAGAACGGCCCACACATCAAGGAGGTGATCCGCAAACTCATACAGGAGTCATGCAAGGTCAGCGCGTGCATTCACTATTAATCCAGCCACTTTTGTAGATTAATTGCGTTTTTAAGTTACTGCTACTGCGGGACATGGTAATAAATTAAGAAAGGGTGCTACGGTTTTATTATATTAGCCTATTTTAAATTAATGATTTTATTATAAAGGCCAATTTCTACCTAATTTAACCAATAAAATCAGTTTTGTTTGAATGCATGTGTTTTGGTTGATTCAAGCCACTTAATGTACATGTTGCCATGTTTAAGTGTACTAACACTTCAGGGTAACACACTAAATGTATTTATTTAATAGTTTTTTTTTAGGTAAGTGGCTTTAAACTTTTTAATTTAACTACATAATAAAAATGCAAAGTTACTCAGCTAAATTCTTTTATTTAAATGTAGCTAAAATAAATGGATTGCAACCACTTACCTGTAAATGAATTGTTTTCAGTGTATACATGTCTATATTCAGTCTATATATGTCTCTCCTCTTCTTCATCATCATCATCATGCTCAGTTTGATTTTCTCTTGTAGTCATTATCAGATCATGACACTCCTTTCATCTCTGGTATCTAAAGATGTGCCTCGGGCGCTTGCATCTAAATGAACTGGTTTATAGAAACATCCCCTGAATGTACCTGAAACTGGGAGCAGCTCAACTTATCATGCATTATAGATTAAACTTGAATTTACAGCACGGTGTATATTTGATTAACTGAAATGAGGTTAATGCATCAAATTAATAAAATCAGTTTTGATATTTACACACCAATGATGGTAAACGTAGTGGTTATTATGCATTGATTTTACCGACATACCAATACATGTGACATAAACCCCTTATGTACACAATGTAAAACCATCACAAATGCCAACTTGTGTGTTTTTTATCTGTGAGTTATTAAATGAACTGCATTGTTTGTGTAAAATACATGAGATGCTCCTCTAGATCTACTAGTTTTTCAGGCCTCACTGTGTTTTGTTTGTTCCTGGGAAGTGTTTATATAGCGTAGGTGTATCTCTCTGATCAGTGAGGATAGACTATAGCCTACAGGACCTGAGTGAGGCCCTCACGTCACACGTCTCGTGTTCAGACTTGCTCAGACGGTCTGTGTGTTTCTTGAGGAATGACTGTAAATGATCTGGAAGCACTGACTCACTGAACATCCGGCAGACGCTGGACGAGTGTGTAATAATGCGCCGAGATGATCAGTGTGTCATGAACATCATCCTCACTGTCTGTGTTCAAATCTCTTGTTTTCGTATCTAAACCGGTCACGGCGCAGCAGGCCGGTCTCTCACAGAGATCACTGCTGTTACCAGCCTTGACAAATGAACATTAAGATGCCCTCGTTTACTAAACAAGCTACACAGAGATGTGAGCTGGACGATCAGAAACAGAGAGAGTGTCTGGAGAAGAGAAAGTGAAAGCTGCGCAAGGGTCTGAAGTGTTCCTGATTAACACTGATTGGGCAGAAATATAGCATATTATTAATAAGTCATATGATGCTTTGTGTGAGGAACAGACCCAAAACCTAAAGTTCAGTTGCATTCAGATTTTTGTTTGAAAACATGCATTACATTTACGCATTTAGCAGACGCTTTTATCTGTGTATTCAAGTTATACATGTTTTGTCAGCATGTGTGTTCCCTGGGAATCGAACCCACAACCTTTGCGTTGCTAACGCAATGCTCTACCACTGAGCCACTGATCTCCGAGAACAGAACAACAAACAGCACTGAAATGCTTTGACAGTCGTGTATTGACATGCTCTATATTGAAACTGGAAGGTATGATGGGAAATATTGACAATCTTTTTTTTTTTAACTACCATCAGACGTTGCATCAGATTAATCATGATTTATTCAAAAGCAGATTATTAATATTTTTAGCTGATTTCCCCAAAAGAGACGGTTTAGCGGGAATATTTCTTAAAGGGACAGTGCACCCAAAATTTTTTATGCTATCATCATTTACACACCGCAGTATTTTTCAGAAGTAAATGGTGTCCCAGAAACAGCCTGATTACAAACTTTCTTCAGAATATCATCTTTTGTGTTCAAACATTACTCGCCTTCACATTGAGGCGGAGTAATTAATGACAGTTTGTTTTTGGGTGCACTGTCTCTTTAAATGCTGCTGCTGAGAGTGAATGAGCCGTCTGTCTGTGTGTTGTCCAGGTCGTGGCTATCGTGATGGACCTGCTGACCGATCTGCAGATTCTGCGGGATCTGTTTGAGGCGTCCAAGCGCGGCGTTCCCGTCTACATCGTGCTGGACGAGCAGGGAGCGGCGCACTTTCTGGACATGTGCAGCCGGCTGCAGGTCGGAGCTCGAGAGCTGCAGGTACTCCACGAAAACCAGAACAACATTCTTCAACACAACTAAAATAACATTTACTCAAATATATATATTAGTTTGTTTACTAAAATAACTGCAACTTAACTCAAAATCGACATAATACAAATTACATAACACACAAAATCAACTAAAATTGTACTAAAATTTACATTAAAATGGAAAATCGTTGAGGAACCAAAAAATGATTATTCTGTGGAATCACTTTATTTTTAGGACTGAAGCTTAATCCTCATAAAGCAATATATATATATATATATATAATAATTATAATTTTTTTTTTTTTTTTTGCTTAAAATTGTTTTCAATTATATTTTATAATATTATATTATATTTTTCTACCATTTTTGTTTAAATATTAAAAAAATGAAATATATATTTAAAACTTGATTTGTCTTCTATAGCACATGTGAACTTATAACATATTTGAATAAATTCAGCAAGGAACATACTTTACAATGTTTAAAAAATATGATCTATATATATATATTTAATAAATCCCATTTTGATCTCTAGCAGGCTATTCCATACACATTTGTGGTTTGCATTTAAAAGTAAGATCATATAAAGTAGTAATCTTGAAATAAATGTCGGTATATGAAACTAATGTCAAAAGCACATTTGAGCTTCCAGCATATTTGTGCATATATTTGTATTGATCTATTTCCGCTGTATCGTCAGGTGTACACCTGTCCTTATGAGAGTTTTCAGATGTTTAATGGCTTGTGTTTCCGTCAGAATGTCCGGACTCGGACCATGAAGGGAATCGGGTTGAATCTGTCCATGGGGAGAATCCCGGGAAACGTCCACAGCAAGTACATGCTCATCGACGGAGACAAAGTCATGTTTGGGACGTACAGGTGAGCCAGAGTTTACCGTCTGAAGACAGAGAAAACACCTCTTAATGTGTGTTTGCAAACCTATCCTGACTGAATCACATCAAAGCTGAGCGTTAAACACGTGTTTCTTCAACTACATTTGAGCCAGTGGCTCTTTAGGAACCTAGGCTACATGTAGTATACTTCAACTTTATTTTATTATTAACTATACTTTTATGTAGTAAGTATACACATATCAGTGTACTAGTAGTATATACTGTTTCAATCCTCATTGGAACTAAATTGGCCCACTTTCTAGTATACTTGAAGTATAACAGTAGTAAACTTTGAGTACACAACTCAATGTGTTTAGATACTAAAAGTGAACTTCTAGGTATACTGACCGCTTACTAATTAAGTACACCCACCAGTCTGAGAAAATACTAAATATAAAGTTTATAAAGTCCAAATAGTTTATTCGACCAACTACTTAGAATACATTTGATTGAAGAACACAGGTTTTGATGATCAGAACATATTAACTACAGTAATAATCATTCTGAAAATATGATTATATTAGTATTAAATAACACATGCTCCCTTATCTACTGTTCTCATATCACATATGTGTGACCCTGGAGCACAAAAACAGTCATAAGTGTGCATTTGTTTAAATTGAGATGCATGCATCGTCTGAACGCTGAATAAATAATATTTCAATTGATGTATGGATAGGACAATATTTGAAAATCTGAGGGTGCAAAAAAATCTAAATATTGAGAAAATCATCTTTAAAGTTGTTTAAATTAAGTTCTCGGCTATGCATATTAATAATCAATAATTAAGTTTTGATACAGTTACATGATCTTAACATCCTAATGATTTTTGGCATAAAAGATAAATCTGATGTATTGTTGGCTATTGCTGCAAATATACCCCAGCGACTGAAAACAGCAGGGTCACATATAACACTAGGGATGCAACGATTATAGATATTGTTGGTACGATTATAGTCTGAGGAATAATCACGGTTTCACGATTATTACGATTATTATACATTTATTAATTTAACAACATAAAATCACATAAACACTCTTTAGATTTTAAAGTGTTATGTATTGCTGCCTTTTGAAACATAAATAACACAGTAAGCGATAATGCAGCACAAAATAGAGAACTAAAGAAAAAAAGTCCATCTCTTCTATTGAATTAAAAAGTGACCTCAGCTCTGTAAACATGTCAGTATTTCCCTTTTGAAAATAACTAATGGAAATACATCACAAAAGTATTTGGTGTTTTCATTTTGTTTATTCTTTCTACATTTCTTTTAGACCAGAACTTGAAAAGATGTGACATTTTTAACTTATGAATAATAATATAACAGGGATGATAAATCACGATGTTAATTAAGTATTATTAACATAAGACTAATATTAACTTAATTTATTCCACAGAGGACACCGTTACTAATGAGGGGAATAAACTGAACTATTATTGTCATGAACTGTCATCCGTACTTATTCATTTTAATAATCTTTATGCATCGATTTTACATATGGCCTGAGAAAATCATGTCCATTATTTTGGTTTGTGAGATAGAGCTGCCCACACAAACATTTAGGAAAGAAACTTGTTAACGCTGCCCAGACTTTCATTAATAAAATAGCATTTAGAGACCGGATCACTACATTATATTAATCAGCAAAGAGGGGGTGAAATGACTGTTTAAATCACTAAACTCAAATCTCTCTCTCACACACACACACCTCTCTCTCTCTCTCTCTCTCTCTCTCTATCTCTCACACACACACCTCGCCTCTCTCTCTATCTCTCACACACACACTCTCTCTCGCCTCTCTCTGTCTCTCTCTCTCTCTCTCTCTATCTCTCACACACACACCCCTCTCTCTCTCTCTATCTCTCACACACACACCTCTCTTCTCGCGCCTCTGTCTCTCTCTCTCTCTCTCTGTCTCTCTCTCTCTCTCTCTCTCTCTCTCTCTCTCTCTCTCACACACACACACACACTCTTTCTCGCGCCTCTCTCTGTCTCTCTCTCTCTCTCTCTCTATCTCACACACACACACCCTCTCTCTCTCTCTATCTCTCACACACACGCACTCTCTTCCCTCTCTCTCTCTCTCTCTCTCTCTCTCTCTCTCTCTCTGTCTCTATCTCACTCACACACACACTCTCTTCTTCTCTCTCTCTCTCTCTCTCTCTCTCTCTCTGTCTCTATCTCTCACACACACACTCTCTCTCTCTCTCTCTCTCTCTCTCTGTCTCTCTCTCTGTCTCTTTCTCTGTCTCTTTCTCTCTCTCTCTCTCTCTCTCTCTATCCTCTCTCTCTCTCTCTATCTCTCACACACACACACTCTCTCTTTCTCGCGCTCTCTCTCTGTCTCTTTCTCTCTCTCTCTCTCTCTCTCTCTCTCTGTCTCTATCTCTGTCTCTTTCTTTCTCGTGCTCTCTCTCTGTCTCTTTCTTTCTCTCTCTCTCTCTCTCTCTCTCTATCTCTCACACACACACTCTCTCTCTCTCTCTCTCTCTCTCACCGCACTATTTCTTCTCTGTCTGAAGCGGGAAGAATGCTAGAGTCTAGAGATAACAAACTTCGCGTCAGGTGGAGAACAGGTTGGCTAGCCGTGCATTATCCCTTATATTTACTCTTTAACAGTCATTTTTACGACACTGTGGACTTCAGACATTCTCTGGTGTAAATAAATGATCCCTGGTTGGTTCCTCTGTCATATTTAATCTAGTGTGTGTAGTAGTCTCCGTGTCTCTGATAAGCACGGCATTTTAAGTTGGTACACCGCTAGTGTAACTTTGTTTTGTTTTGTACAAGCTGCAACATTTCCATTCCGTGCAACAGAAACACTCGGTTTAGAGGAGCCTTTACGATTAATTAACCGTGACGTTTTAAAGCGTGGTTAATAGTAAAACCGATTAATCGCTGCATCCCTATATAACACGCTTTAAAACACGCTTTCTCGTACTGCGTTTTCTCTCTGTTGCATGGTGAATAAACTTCTATCGTAGTCCAAACATGTCTTGGTTTATCTCATCGATGGCTGTGTGTCTCTGCAGTTTCTCCTGGAGCTCTTCTCGAATGGACAGAAACATGATCACGGTGATGTCGGGGCAGGTGCTGGATTTCTACGATAATGATTTCCGGGAACTGTACGCCAACTCTGACAAACTGGACCTCTTTAAGGAGTTTCATGTCAGTCAGCCCCAAACAGGAACGCTGTCGCGGGCCGCGGTGCCCAAACGAGTCACAGCGGCCACGTCTCGCTTCCAGGTCAATCTCGGAGATGCCTCGCGTGGAGATCTGAAAGTGCCAGCGCACAAATACCACAATCCCAAATACCTGCTCGCGCTCGGACAGATCCCGGGACCCACGGAGCTGCCGCTCCAGGACTTCTTCGATAAGATGGAGCCGCCCGATCCGGTTCAGGAGGACCTGGAGAATCCCACAGAAGAGCTGGAGAACATCACACCCGCTCCGTCTCAGCCCGAGAGGAAAGGCTCCAAAATACTCTCGTTTCGCTTAAAGAAAGGGAAGAAGAAGCAGACGGATGACGAGGTCATTGAAGAAAGCGCGGCGAGCCCTTCAGACGACGCGTCTAAAATCACGCTCACCGGAGACGAGACGCAGGTCAAGAAGAAGAAGAGAGGATTCATGAGCTTTTTCAGAAGAAGCTGAATGAGGGATGTTTTAAATGAGCCGCTGTTTTTAGCTCCTGAAGACTGTTTACAGACCTGTGACTCCTGATGTGTTTGTGATGTGATATTCTTCTAATGATGTACAATGCTTGACGAGGAAACCTAGTCATGTCTAAATTACATTAAAGGGGAAGTTTAGGAATGAAACTGAGTTTCTGGGATCTATCGTTCTGGAAATGGTGCATAAAGACACTGCTTGCACTTTTATTTTACAGTACATGTGCTTATAAGCAGTGTCGGGGGGGTAACACATTACAAGTAACACGAGTTACGTAATAATATTACTTTTTTCAAGTAACTAGTAAAGTAACGCATTACTTTTTAATTTACTAGAAAATATACAAGTTATTTTTCTCCATTTATTGGTGACAGTGCGCCGTGTGAACATCTTACAGTAGATCTAATCTAGACTAAATATGAATGTGTATTAATTCATCCCACTCCCAAAAAACAGATTCAGTATTCATCAAAATGAATTAAAACTCAGAATATGACGCAAACCTGCAATAATTAAATATGTTAAACAACACAA
>CM050419.1:15523805-15533805 GCA_027564155.1 Gymnocypris eckloni scoliostomus
GAGTCATATGTGTTCAGATTAGTCATGTGTGTTCAGATGAGTCTAGTATGTTCAAACGAGTCATATGTGTTAAGATGAGTTGAGTGTGTTCAGACGAGTCACGTGTGTTCAAACGAGTCATATGTGTTAAGATGAGTTGAGTGTGTTCAGACGAGTCACACGTGTTCAAACGAGTCATATGTGTTTAGATGAGTTGAGTGTGTTCAGACGAGTCACATGTGTTCAAACGAGTCATATATGTTCAGATTAGTCATGTGTGTTCAGATGAGTCAAGTATGTTCAAACGAGTCATATGTGTTAAGATGAGTTGAGTCTGTTCAGACAAGTCACGTGTGTTCAAACCAGTCATATGTGTTAAGATGAGTTGAGTGTGTTCAGACGAGTCACATGTGTTCAAACGAGTCATATGTGTTCAGATTAGTCATGTGTGTTCAGATGAGTCAAGTATGTTCAAATGAGTCATATGTGTTCAGACGAGTCACATATGTTCAAAAGAGTCATATGTCTTCAGACGAGTCACATGTGTTCAAACGAGTCATATGTGTTCAGATTAGTCATGTGTGTTCAGATGAGTCTAGTATGTTCAAACGAGTCATATGTGTTAAGATGAGTTGAGTGTGTTCAGACGAGTCACGTGTGTTCAAACGAGTCATATGTGTTCAGATGAGTCGAGTGTGTTCAGATGTGTCGTGTGTAAGCGTGTATTCGTACCTGATGGATTCGATCCAGTCGTCTCTCTCCTCGGCTGAAGCGGCACAGATGGTATACGCCTGATGTTTCCCTTCCACCACACGTCCATCCGTCTCTGTCTTACACGCCTTGATCTTCTTACCCTGGCTGTTGGGGTTATACAGCTCCAAACAATACTACACACAAGTCAAAGGTCACAGGTTAGCCTTCAATAATAAAGCCACTCACTTATTAAAATCATAAGCTGCATCTGTTAATATTATTTAATGGACATGATCTTACATGAACTAACAATCAACAGTGGTATTTCGAATAACTAGGGATATCAAAGATTAATAAATGCTATAAATGCAATGCAAATGTATGTCACTGTTAGTTAATGCATAACGAATATTAACTAATGAGAACAAACGTGACCCTGGAGCACAAAACCTTAAGTCGCATATTTGTAGCAATAACCAACAATACATTGTATGGCTCAAAATTATAATTTTTTTAAAGCCAAAAATATTTAAGATATTAAAATCATGTACCATGAAAATGTACTACCGTAAATATATCAAAGCGTATTTTTTTTATTATTAATATGCATGGCTAAGAACTTCATTTGAACAACTTTAAAGATGATTTTCTCAATATTTAGATTATTTTGCCCCCTCAGATTCCAGATTTTCTAATAAATCATACATCAATGGAAAGCTTATTACTCAGATGATGTATAAATGACCCTAATGATTGGTCAGGGTTCTGTCACTTCGGTCTAGTGTTATTCACGGTTTTGTGACAGAGCCCTGATACTCCCGTCATGTCCGGGTTTCATGTGAGTGTGCTCGAGTCGCGCGCGCTCTCTCATCTGCGTGTCGTGTTTCGTGTGGAGCGTGGTGTTCGGATCCCGGCACTCATGTCTTGAGTTTCGGTTCGTGTCGGGGTTCGGACACTCGCGCTCCGCGTTCTGTCTCATTGTGTGAGCGTGCAGACCAGAGTATGTGAGCGGAGTGGAGCGCGAGCGGAGCGGGGAGCGTAGCGGTCATATTTCCTTCAGAGCGGAGAGCGTCTTTCTGAAGATCCCGCTCGGCTCGCTCAATACGCTCAGCGCCGCACACTCAGCCCAGAATGCTCTTTGGTAATTTACTAGTTCAGAATCTGTGGAATAGACGAAGCAATAGTTTGTCTAAGCTAGTGTTTCTAAAATCCTGTGAAGATTGAAAGGCGGTTTATTAGACCGCATCTTTGGTTTATTTTCATTTTAGAAAGTGTTTCTTTTATTTAAGCAACGAAATAATTAATATTTAAGTGCATTTCATCTTGTGTGTGATTACATAAGCAAGGTGTATTTTGTGAAATGCTATATCTGCATTTCATCTTGTGTGCGTCTTTTGAATGTTTGCACAATAACTGAAGCGGCGTTTTAATGGAAAAGTATACTTTTTCAGTTACTGAATTTCTTTACGAAAGTTTGCTAAGTGACTTAAACAATTCACGTTTTTAAATTAAGAATTTTAATTTAATACATTTAAATTAATAACATCACGCTGAAACATAACCGATACTTATCGGACTACTGCTTTAATTAGACATTTATTCAATAATTTCATTATAAACGGGGGGAATAAATAGGCCTAACGTTACTGGAGACATTTAATATGAGAGCGTGATCTGAGCGGGATTTGGTTTAGCGGTGAGCGTGAGCGGAACATTAGCGGAGCGTCTTGTATGAACACGTGGGTTATGAGTGTTGTCATTATCTGTGTGTTCGTGTCCTGTTCTGCACATGGTTGGTGGTTTGTTTGCTGGCCATGTGCTTGTGTTTTTTGTTTTGTGTGAGCACATGGCTTTGTCTTAGTTTTCTGTGTGCCATGTGCTCTCATGTCAATTGTCTTGACCCCACCCATCTTGTTACCTGATTATTGGTTAATTTGCCCCACCTGTCTTACCCTACTCATTTGCTCCCTTTATAATCTCCTTGTGTTTGCATCCGGTGCCAGTTTGACATTGATGTTACCCTTGCCTTGCCTTTTTCTCCTAAGGGCTAGTTTTTGTTTGTTTGTTTGTTGCTGAGTCCTCACCTCATCCCTTTACCCAACCTTGCCATTGTGCTCCAGGGTCACTTACTATCCTTCTCCTTTAGCAGCTGTCTAAACTACAGGTTAACGTTTTCTCCGCTCACGAGGCTGTGTGAAGCTCTCACCGGTTTGCGTTGAAACATGACTTCCTTCACACACAGATTCTCCAGAGGAATGATGCCGCGTGGCTCTTTGTCCTGAACACAAACACACGATCACTCCTGATCCACACACCTGCATGCATTCAGAGAGACTCTGCGGATCTTACCGTAGTAAATTCAAAATAATACAGGCAGTTATCGGTCAGGATAAACCAGCGTCTCTTCCACGTCTTCACACGGCCGCCTGCCGAGAGATAATATATATATAACACTCTCAGATGATCGCACACCGAGCATGTTAATGAGTGTGACCGTACTCAACAGATTTAGGCCACCTAGTGGTTGGGAGAGTCATTACAAGCTGGAGCGTTAAGGCTTATACGCGTATGTTAGCGTATGCACACAGTCGTACGCGCAGCCTTGCAAAGTATACTTCACTTGACTCGTACGTTCAACGCATGCGGTTTGTGCCAACTTGCAATTCCTCTCCTGGCCTAGCGGGGGCCGTAGGGAGCAGTTATGAAGATTACAGCGTCACGAAGGACACGGAAGAAAAACTCATGAAAGCACAGCGGAAAGACTAGCCGTGACTAAGTATTGCGTAAGCAAGCGTTTGCGAAGCCGGACCATGTCTAAGATTATTCCGGAGGTGTGTGAAGTGTGTATGCCGTACCTTGTGAGTTTCCACCTTGTGGATAAACTAATTACTGCACGAGAGTTTAGTGCGCATGTGCGACCTGCGCGTATACAGTAGGGCTGAACGAATAATTGCATTTGCGATAATATCGCGATATGAAAAAATGCGATTTCTCAACCGCTGAGACTGCGATTATACGGTCACATGACACGCGAGAGTAATGTATGATGATCGTCTAAATACGGCGAGAGAAAGCATTAGGAGCTGTCCACTCTCTTATAGCTCTCGCGGTACTTTGATGACACACACACACACACACATGCGCAGACACACACACACACACACGCACACACACACACACACACACATGCAGACACACACACAGCGATCGGTCTAGCAGCGCTGCTTCAAGTCAAACACATCAAAGCGGTATTCAGAGGAAGCATCATGTTGGGACGCTGCTAAGTCCGCAGTTTTCCGCCGGTTGTTTTCGTGTCCGCGGGTCTTTCATAACATGTGGAATTGACGCGCTACATGTAAACGATATCCTTTGTTGTACTTTCCTGTCAAAATAACAGAGTTCGTTTGGAAGTCTTCAGCTTTTAAGAACTGCCGGGTTCTCCTGTAGTGGGCGGAGCTAATGCGCAAACGGCAATCTCATTGGCCGGCGCTCACCTCATCGTCCCTGTTTAGATTTCAGCGAATCAGTTCGAGCGAATGCAGACGACCTGATTAATATTCATGAACCCAGCAGCTCAATAATCCCTAGTGTGTTTTATATGGTTATTAATAGTAGAATTAGTGGTAGTTTTGTTATCTTATCAGTATTATTTGTAGGTTTTCCCCCTTTTTTATAGAAACACTAAATGACAAACAATATTTTAAGCACCACCACCAGTCCTAAATTCAGACAACATGAAAAATATGTATTCATACATGGTTATTATAAAGTTCTATCATCATATAATGCTATCATTATATCATATTATAATGTTTGACTGATTGGTGTCTCTCACTGTGTCCCACAGAAACATTAAAATAGTGTAGATTAGTGTAATGTTTATAATAATAATTATTCTGTTTAGTGACCATTTCATTCATTTAACATATTTAATATTGGGGCATCCAAGTTATTTGACATATTTGAACCGTTTTTTAAAGTAACAGTTACTTTCCCTGCTAATTAGTTTATTTTATAACGATGTAACTCGGTTAGTATTTGTGAGAAGTAACTAGTAATATAACTAATTGCTTTTTTTAAAGTAACGTGCCCAACACTGCACACTATACAATGATTTATTGCATGTCTTTGATTAATAATGAATATGAAGTTTAAAAAAAAAAATTGCATATTAAATCGCAATCGCAATATTGGTAAAATAATCGTATATTAAATCGCAATATTGGTATTAAAAAAATAGCTTATTATATCGCAATATTGGTAAAAAAAATCAGAATCGCAATATTGGTAAAAAAAAATTCATATTAAATCGCAATCGCAATATTGGTAAAAAAAAAAATCGCAATATTGGTAAAAAAAAATCACATATTAAATCGAAATCGCAATATTAGTTAAAAAAAAATCGCAATATTGGTTAAAAAAATTGCATATTAAATCGCAATCGCAATATTGGTAAAAAAAATTGTCCGCAGTTTTCCGCGGGTTGTTTTCGTGTCCGCGGGTCTTTCAGAACATGTGGAATTGACGCGCTACATGTAAACGATATCCTTTGTTGTACTTTCCGGTCAAAATAACAGAGTTCGTTTGGAAGTCTTCAGCTTTTAAGAACTGCCGGGTTCTCCTGTAGTGGGCGGAGCTAATGCGCAAACGGCAATCTCATTGGCCGGCGCTCACCTATCATCATCCCTGTTTAGATTTCAGCGAATCAGTTCGAGCGAATGCAGACGACCTGATTAATATTCATGAACCCAGCACCTCAATAATCTGTAGTGCGTTTTATATGGTTATTAATAGTAGAATTAGTGGTAGTTTTGTCATCTTATTAGTATTATTTGTAGGTTTTTCCCCTCTAGAGGTAAGAGGTTTTTCCCCTCTAATTGCAATTAGATTATTTTCTGGAATCGTTCGGTCCTAGCGTACAGTGCTATTCTGATGATGAAATCCGCGTCGTGCGCGCTGTATGCTGTCCCTCGCGTACACGTACAAAGTGAAGTATACTTTGGCCTTTACTTTAAATATGGAAGTGGAACGAACAACTGCGAATCCATCTTCAAGAATCGGCTAAAACACATCTCTTCCGTCATTATTTAACCCTCTAACTCTAGTCTCTATTCTAATTATATTCTATTCTAAAACAAAATTGCATTTTAGACTTGTACTCTATTTACTAACCACTTGTTTTCTTTATAAAAATGTAATTAGAAAAACTAACACTAGCTTCTTTTTATTTATTATACTATTAACTAAAGCAAAAATAGGCGTCTATTCTATATTTATTGTATAATAAGACTCAAACGTGCTTGGTGTACTGTGTTAAGCTAACCGAGACTTGTTGTAGCACTTGTAATTAGTTGTTTTCGCTTGCATCCATCGTCCTCGTGTGTAAGTCCCTTCGGATGAACGCATCTACTAAATGACTAAATGTTATATTCTTGATTTTACAGACTTGACTGTTCATGCTACCAGCAGTGAAGGTCAAAATCAGCTTGTTTTGTGCAGTCAGCAGTGTATTCTTCATCATATCTAATGCGTCTGGGCTCGGGTTTTACCCAGTTTGAGCAGCCAGCCCTCGCGGTCCGGGTTGAAGAAGGTGTGCGTCAGATCGTTCCCATCATCCTCTGGGATTTTGAAGGGTTCGGTGCGTATGCTGTTGTACAGATTCTGTTGATGCAAACAAATAATAGCACACATTTTCATCAAAACCACAACCTTTCAGTTAGTTCTGCTTATTTATGTAAATATACACCACTGCTGAATAACACAAGCAGGGTGTTATTTGTGCTCATTCTCAGAAGACAACATATTGACAGTGTCGCAGTTTATTTACCTTTACAAAGGCACATTTTCTAGCGTTATTAAATATATGCATCATCTTTCATGGAGATTCATATATTTATTCAATGCAATAGTCAGACACTATAAGGCTGATACCAATCAAATACTATGAATATCAACAAAATCCATCTTTGCATTGCAGAAGTGGCAAAGAAACTGCATTTAAAGCATGATTTAGATGCATTTACGTGCTTAATGCAGCTCTGACCTGCAATGTATGCATTTATAATTGTACAAATAACAGATTAATGTGTTAAATATAAATAGATTTCTGAAATTATGCCTTAAATATGAAGTTAAACCCAATAGTAGTTTGCGACAAATCATTACTTCACTCATTCGACTGATTCGTTTAAAATTAACGACTTGATGATTTCAGAACCGTGTACATGTATTATATTTAGGCCATAGAAAGATGTGCTAAAATAGTCAAATTGGTATGAAAAGCTTACATTAATGGCTTTTTGAATCATTGACTCGCTTTGATATTTGTTTAAAAACACTGAATCATTCAGGAATTAAACATTACGTCCTTAATAGTATTCTAAAATATAATTAATATGTCCTAAATCATAGTATGTTTACAAAAGTATGCCAAAGATTCCCGGATGGTCTACTATTTCCGGTCAGAATTCGAAGTGCAGATCAATGCGCGCTCTAACGGCTACTGCATGCTGGAGACGGAGATTCGATTAGAACTACAAACACGCGTAAACAGTGTTAAAAACTACAAACATGGCGGATATGCGCGACCAACGGACAGGTAGAGAAATGGATTTGAGTGATAAATAATCAACGTCTAACCTGATTTTAAAATGTGTATTTAATGTTACCCACGTTATATTTCATCTGCAGCAACACTGTGAACTTTTATAAAGATGCCTTTGGTCATTAACGTTTAAATGCATCATTATGCAAACACATGAGCAGAGTTATCGGCATGAAAGACCCGCGATGCGCTTCTTTATTCCTCTCCGATACGGTAGGAAATCAAATTAAGCGAAATGTGGATGATGTTAATTGTGATAAGATGATTGACAGGCGGTTTAAACCGTTACAGGATGCGTGCGTCTGTTAAAGACGCAGCTATGATGACGTAGTATGTCCCAAAGCGTGCCTACTATTCTGCTGCAGTATAAATTACCTTTATATAATATGTATGAGGAATGCATCAGTCAGGGAGATATGACCGCTACAATGAAACAGGGAATCATCTCTCTTATACCTAAGCCTGATAAGGATCTTTTAGTAATCGATAATTGGCGACCTATTTCTCTGTTAACATTAGATTATAAAATATTAGCCTCTGTATATGCTAAGAGATTAAGTTATGGTTTAGGCAATATTATTTCAGAATCTCAATCTGGTTTCATGAAAGGCCGTCACATTTCTAACAACATAAGACTAGTACTGGACTTGCTGGATTATCCAGATCTAATTCATTCAGATGGTCTCATACTTTTTCTTGACTTTCATAAAGCTTTTGACACCATAGAACACAAATAAATTTTTCGTACTTTAGAATTATTTGGATTTGGTAAAGCATTTATAGAAACTGTAACCATGTTTTATACAGGTATTAACAGTTCAGTGATTGTGAATTTTAACACTTCTAAGAGGTTTAACATATATCGTGGTGTCAGACAGGGCTGTCCAATCTCCCCTTTTTTATTTCTTTTAGCCACAGAGTTACTCTGTCTAAGAATTAACCATGATGATAATTTGAAAGGAATTTCAGTATTTGACAGGGAGATCAAAATTGCACAGCTAGCTGATGACACTACGCTGTTTTTGGAGGACAAAAATCAGTTATCAAAAGCTCTGGAATTGGTTGAACAATTTTCATGTGCCTCAGGTCTAAAACTTAATGGTTCGAAATGTGAATTTATGTCAATTCATGATATGGATGATATATTCTTAGGAGGTATCCCAGTTAAGAAAAGTGTAAAATATTTAGGAATTCATATCACTAAAAATGCTATCAGTAGACATCATTTAAACTTTTCTGAAAAAATAAAAAAAACGAAACAGATCTTTAACCTCTGGCTTCAGAGAGATATTTCATTATATGGTAGACTTCTCTTATCTAAGGTTGAAGGGCTCTCTCGTTTTGTATATTCGGCTCTTTCTTTGTTTGTCAACGATAAAGCTATAAAGGAAATTAATAAAATATTTTTGGATTTTATCTGGAAAAATAGACCTTACAAGTTAAAAAGAGAAGTGCTTGCTAATTCCAGAAGCGAAGGTGGCCTTGATTTTTTGGACTTTGCAGATAATGTAAACACTTTTAAAGTAAATTGGTTAAGAAGATGCCTTATGAATCCAATGTCACTATGGTTTTTTATTCCAAATAACATATTTGACAAACTAGGTGGCCTATCTTTCTTACTAAAGTGTAATTTATTGCCTGGCAAGTTACCTATTTCCTTATCTAACTTCCATCAGCAATGTCTTCTTTCATGGAAATTGTGTTTTGTCCATGGTTTCTCCCCACACATAGTTCTCCTTTGGAATAATGCCGATATAACTGTTAGAAATAAGTCTCTTTTTTTCCCTAGATGGTTTAATAATAACTTGAACTTTATTCTATCTGTGTTTGATGATTTTGGTAATATTTTAACATATGAACAATTTCTGAATCTCCATAATTTTCCAGTCCCACCAAAGGAATTTAATACTTTGATGAGAGCCATCCCAGTAGGTTTAACCCAGTTAATTAAAAGTCACCTCAAATTCAGTAAAGGCTACAGTATTTATCCTGCTTTACGTTTGGGTGGTATTGATATTTTAGATCGGAAATGCAACAACAAACATATTCGCAAAATATTTCAGACAAAGAGAAAGATTACTCCAAGAGGGAAATTCTACTGGGGTTCCTTTGTAACAAATATAAATTGGAGAAAGTCCTGGCTTTTGCCAAGTAAATTTTGTATATCTAACAAAGTTAAAGAGACGCATTATAAAATCCATCATAAAATGTATCCTGTCAATTTGTCTATTTCTAAATATTCTGATATTGATGAGTCTTGCTCGTTTTGTGGTTTTGTTGAGGAAACGGCTCCCCATTTGTTTTTTGATTATGGTGTTACCAACAAATTATGGGTTGACTTAAGCACCTATGTTTCTAACCTTACAAATGTGTCCCATACCTTCGTCCTCAAAGATGTTATTTTTTATTATGAAAATCCAAAGCTACTTTCTGTTGAATATGTCGTTAATTTTCTTATATTAAATGCAAAATTCTTCATTCATAAGCAAAAATGGCTTAAATCTCCTTTGTTTTTTCCCCTTTTTCTTTCTGAATTTGACTCTTGTCTCAACTCTAAGACTTACAAAAAAGTGTGCCACATTTTTGATGCACTATGACAGCTTTTCTAAATCTATGTAATTTTATTTTTGCACTTCTCTGTACAGATAATTCTATAATTTGATGTACGCAAACCCAGAATATTTGTATTTCTCTTTATTTTTTATGATTGTTCTTTGTAGGAAT
>CM050419.1:15538805-15546305 GCA_027564155.1 Gymnocypris eckloni scoliostomus
TCCTAACTAGTAATATATAAGAAACTGTAAAATAAAACAAAAAAACAACAAAGTTTACAAAAATCTTTTTAAATAAAATGAAAAAACCTTGTAACAAAATGACTATTTGTGTAACTAAAATGAAAATAAAATTGAAAATATGAAAATTTAACTATAGTAGTAGATAAATAACCGTAAAATAACACTGGTTTGAACTGTGAAGTCAGTAGCTGTATAAGTGATGATGAGATAAAGGTAGTTAGTATTGTTGGTTTGTTAGGGAATGATGTTAACTGTGTTTCTCTACACCTGTAGTTACTCTGAATTAGTATATTTGGTTATTTAGTGAATTATGTTAACTGTGTTTCTCTACACCTGCGGTTAGTCTGCATTAATATTGTTGGTTAGTTAGTGAATTATGTTAACTGTGTTTCTCTATGACTGTGGTTAGTCTGCATTAATATTGTTGGTTAGTTAGTGAATTATGTTAACTGTGTTTCTCTACACCTGTGGTTACTCTGCATTAGTATTGTTGGTTAGTTAGTGAATGATGTTAACTGTGTTTCTCTACACCTGTGGTTACTCTGCATTAGTATTGTTGGTTAGTTAGTGAATGATGTTAACTGTGTTTCTCTACACCTGTGGTTACTCTGCATTAGTATTGTAGGTTAGTTAGTGAATGCTGTTAACTGTGTTTCTCTACACGTGGTTACTCTGCATTAGTATTGTTGGTTGGTTAGTGAATGATGTTAACTGTGTTTCTCTACACGTGGTTACTCTGCATTAGTATTGTTGGTTAGTTAGTGAATTATGTTAACTGTGTTTCTCTACACCTGTGGTTACTCTGCATTAGTATTGTTGGTTGGTTAGTTAGTGAATGATGTTAACTGTGTTTCTCTACACATGTGGTTACTCTGCATTAGTATTGTTGGTTAGTTAGTGAATGATGTTAACTGTGTTTCTCTACACCTGTGGTTAATCTGCATTAGTATTTTTGGTTAGTTAGTGAATGATGTTAACTGTTTCTCTACACCTGTGGTTACTCTGCATTAGTATTTTTGGTTAGTTAGTGAATGCTGTTAACTGTGTTCCTCTACACGTGGTTACTCTGCATTAGTATTGTTGGTTAGTTAGTGAATGATGTTAACTGTGTTTCTCTACACCTGTGGTTGTTGGTTAGTTAGTGAATGATGTTAACTGTGTTTCTCTATACCTGTGGTTACTCTGCATTAATATTGTTGGTTAGTTAGTGAATGATGTTAACTGTGTTTCTCTACACCTGAGGTTACTCTGCATTAGTATTGTTGGTTAGTTAGTGAATGATGTTAACTGTGTTTCTCTACACCTGTGGTTACTCTGCATTAGTATTGTTGGTTAGTTAGTGAATGATGTTAACTGTGTTTCTCTACACCTGTGGTTACTCTGCATTAGTATTGTAGGTTAGTTAGTGAATGCTGTTAACTGTGTTTCTCTACACGTGGTTACTCTGCATTAGTATTGTTGGTTGGTTAGTGAATGATGTTAACTGTGTTTCTCTACACGTGGTTACTCTGCATTAGTATTGTTGGTTAGTTAGTGAATTATGTTAACTGTGTTTCTCTACACCTGTGGTTACTCTGCATTAGTATTGTTGGTTGGTTAGTTAGTGAATGATGTTAACTGTGTTTCACACATGTGGTTACTCTGCATTAGTATTGTTGGTTAGTTAGTGAATGATGTTAACTGTGTTTCTCTACACCTGTGGTTAATCTGCATTAGTATTTTTGGTTAGTTAGTGAATGATGTTAACTGTTTCTCTACACCTGTGGTTACTCTGCATTAGTATTTTTGGTTAGTTAGTGAATGCTGTTAACTGTGTTCCTACACGTGGTTACTCTGCATTAGTATTGTTGGTTAGTTAGTGAATGATGTTAACTGTGTTTCTACACCTGTGGTTGTTGGTTAGTTAGTGAATGATGTTAACTGTGTTTCTCTATACCTGTGGTTACTCTGCATTAGTATTGTTGGTTAGTTAGTGAATGATGTTAACTGTGTTTCTCTACACATGTGGTTACTCTGCATTAGTATTGTTGGTTAGTTAGTGAATTATGTTAACTGTGTTTCTCTACACCTGTGGTTACTCTGCATTAGTATTGTTGGTTAGTTAGTGAATGATGTTAACTGTGTTTCTCTTCACCTGTGGTTACTCTGCATTGGTATTGTTGGTTAGTTAGTGAATTATGTTAATTGTGTTTCTCTATGACTGTGGTTACTCTGCATTGGTATTGTTGGTTAGTTAGTGAATAATGTTAATTGTGTTTCTCTATGACTGTGGTTACTCTGCATTAGTATTGTTGGTCAGTTAGTGAATGCTGTTAACTGTGTTTCTCTACACCTGTGGTTACTCTGCATTAGTATTGTTGGTTAGTTAGTGAATGATGTTAACTGTGTTTCTCGACACTTCTGGTTAATCTGCATTAGTATTGTTGGTTAGTTAGTGAATGCTGTTAACTGTGTTTCTCTATGACTGTGGTTACTCTGCATTAGTATTGTTGGTTAGTTAGTGAATGATGTTAACTGTGTTTCTCTACACGTGGTTACTCTGCATTAGTATTGTTGGTTAGTTAGTGAATACTGTTAACTGTGTTTCTCTATGACTGTGGTTACTCTGCATTAGTATTGTTGGTTAGTTAGTGAATTATCTTAACTGTGTTTCTCTACACCTGTGGTTACTCTGCATTAATATTGTTGGTTAGTTAGTGAATGATGTTAACTGTGTTTCTCTACACCTGAGGTTACTCTGCATTAGTATTGTTGGTTAGTTAGTGAATGATGTTAACTGTGTTTCTCTACACCTGTGGTTACTCTGCATTAGTATTGTTGGTTAGTTAGTGAATGATGTTAACTGTGTTTCTCTACACCTGTGGTTACTCTGCATTAGTATTGTTGGTTAGTTAGTGAATGCTGTTAACTGTGTTTCTCTACACGTGGTTACTCTGCATTAGTATTGTTGGTTGGTTAGTGAATGATGTTAACTGTGTTTCTCTACACGTGGTTACTCTGCATTAGTATTGTTGGTTAGTTAGTGAATTATGTTAACTGTGTTTCTCTACACCTGTGGTTACTCTGCATTAGTATTGTTGGTTGGTTAGTTAGTGAATGATGTTAACTGTGTTTCTCTACACATGTGGTTACTCTGCATTAGTATTGTTGGTTAGTTAGTGAATGATGTTAACTGTGTTTCTCTACACCTGTGGTTAATCTGCATTAGTATTTTTGGTTAGTTAGTGAATGATGTTAACTGTTTCTCTACACCTGTGGTTACTCTGCATTAGTATTTTTGGTTAGTTAGTGAATGCTGTTAACTGTGTTACTCTACACGTGGTTACTCTGCATTAGTATTGTTGGTTAGTTAGTGAATGATGTTAACTGTGTTTCTCTACACCTGTGGTTACTCTGCATTAGTATTGTTGGTTAGTTAGTGAATGATGTTAACTGTGTTTCTCTACACCTGTGGTTGTTGGTTAGTTAGTGAATGATGTTAACTGTGTTTCTCTATACCTGTGGTTACTCTGCATTAGTATTGTTGGTTAGTTAGTGAATGATGTTAACTGTGTTTCTCTTCACCTGTGGTTACTCTGCATTGGTATTGTTGGTTAGTTAGTGAATTATGTTAATTGTGTTTCTCTATGACTGTGGTTACTCTGCATTAGTATTGTTGGTTAGTTAGTGAATAATGTTAATTGTGTTTCTCTATGACTGTGGTTACTCTGCATTAGTATTGTTGGTTAGTTAGTGAATGATGTTAACTGTGTTTCTCTACACATGTGGTTACTCTGCATTAGTATTGTTGGTTAGTTAGTGAATTATGTTAACTGTGTTTCTCTACACCTGTGGTTACTCTGCATTAGTATTGTTGGTTAGTTAGTGAATGATGTTAACTGTGTTTCTCTTCACCTGTGGTTACTCTGCATTGGTATTGTTGGTTAGTTAGTGAATTATGTTAATTGTGTTTCTCTATGACTGTGGTTACTCTGCATTAGTATTTTTGGTTAGTTAGTGAATGATGTTAACTGTGTTTCTCTACACCTATGGTTACTCTGCATTAGTATTGTTGGTCAGTTAGTGAATGCTGTTAACTGTGTTTCTCTATGACTGTGGTTACTCTGCATTAGTATTGTTGGTTAGTTAGTGAATGATGTTAACTGTGTTTCTCGACACTTCTGGTTAATCTGCATTAGTATTGTTGGTTAGTTAGTGAATGCTGTTAACTGTGTTTCTCTATGACTGTGGTTACTCTGCATTAGTATTGTTGGTTAGTTAGTGAATGATGTTAACTGTGTTTCTCTACACGTGGTTACTCTGCATTAGTATTGTTGGTTAGTTAGTGAATACTGTTAACTGTGTTTCTCTATGACTGTGGTTACTCTGCATTTGTATTGTTGGTTAGTTAGTGAATGATGTTAACTGTGTTTCTCGACACTTCTGGTTAATCTGCATTAGTATTGTTGGTTAGTTAGTGAATGATGTTAACTGTGTTTCTCTACAGCTGTGGTTACTCTGCATTAGTATTATTGGTTAGTTAGTGAATGATGTTAACTGTTTCTCAACACTTCTGGTTACTTTGCATTAGTATTGTTGGTTAGTTAGTGAATGATGTTAACTGTGTTTCTCTACACTTGTGGTTACTCTACATTAGTATTGTTGGTTAGTTAGTGAATTATTTTAACCTACACCTGTGGTTACTCTGCATTAGTATTGTTGGTTAGTTGGTGAATGATGTTAACTGTGTTTCTCTACACCTGTGGTTACTCTGCATTAGTATTGTTGGTTAGTTAGTGAATTATGTTAACTGTGTTTATCTACACCTGTGGTTACTCTTCATTAGTATTGTTGGTTCGTTAGTGCATGCTGTTAACTGTGTTTCTCTACACCTGTGGTTACTCTGCATTAGTATTGTTGGTTAGTTAGTGAATGATGTTAACTGTGTTTCTCTACACCTGTGGTTACTCTGCATTAGTATTGTTGGTTAGTTAGTGAATGCTGTTAACTGTGTTTCTCTATGACTGTGGTTACTCTGCATTAGTATTGTTGGTTAGTTAGTGAATGATGTTAACTGTGTTTCTCTACACCTGTGGTCACTCTGCATTAGTATTGTTGGTTAGTTAGTGAATACTGTTAATTGTGTTTCTCTATGACTGTGGTTATTCTGCATTAGTATTGTTGGTTAGTTAGTGAATGATGTTAACTGTGTTTCTCTACACCTGTGGTTACTCTGCATTAGTATTGTTGGTTAGTTAGTGAATGATGTTAACTGTGTTTCTCTACACCTGTGGTTACTCTGCATTAGTATTGTTGGTTAGTTAGTGAATGATGTTAACTGTGTTTCTCTACACCGGTGGTTACTCTGCATTAGTATTGTTGGTTAGTTAGTGAATGATGTTAACTATGTTACTCTGCATTAGTATTGTTGGTTAGTTAGTGAATTATCTTAACTGTGTTTCTCTACACCTGTGGTTACTCTGAATTCGTTTTTTTGGTTAGTTATTGAATGATGTTAATTGTGTTTCTCTACACCTGTGGTTACTCTGAATTCGTTTTTTTGGTTAGTTATTGAATGATGTTAATTGTGTTTCTCTACACCTGTGGTTACTCTGCATTAGTATTTTTGGTTAGTTAGTGAATGATGTTAATTGTGTTTCTCTACACTGTGGTTACTCTGCAATAGTATTGTTTGAATTCAGTCGTGAAGCAGATTTTATCTGATCATAAGACAAACACGCTTGACGTTCATTCACTCACCTGTCTTCTGCTGATTTGAAATCCTGGATATCTGCCATGACGTTTTCAATCTGGTTCTTTAGTTTCTGTGAGAAAAAAAACATTTCAAAGATTCAGAAACGATGATCAGCTCAAACGTTGTTGTGTGGAAGCAGCACTATTCAGGTTTATAAAGCTCATTTCATGTCTCACGGACACATTTAATTCACCATGAATGTCTATTATACACATAGCAATAATTGCAAACAATCATGTCAATAAAGCTTTGATGATCCGTATGAACATCATCAAACCCAGGTAACACATTTAGGTTATAATTATATACATTGTTTGAATGTTTCTAAAATATTGAAATGTCCAGTGTTTTTATCATAATTAGAAAGTTATTTAAAGTTACAGAAATTACTAGTAGTCACTTTTTGTCTTTAGCTTTTGAGAGCTTGGGCTAGTATTCAATGTTTTACTAGATCGTGTGTGTTTTCTTTGTAAAGTGCTCTATAAACAAAGTGAATGAATGAAGGTTAAACATTATTTTCACCTAAAATGTAACATTATTTGAACATTTATTTTCAATATTCTAAGAATGCTAAAATAACATTATCTACAAGCGTTCCATAGAATATTAGTACAAATAACATCAGAGAATGTTGTTCAAAGAACATTTTCTCTAAGCGTTATGAGATCGTATATCAAAAATTAATATATTGAACGTTCCATGAACATTATTTTGTCCTAACATTTATATAACTTCTAAAAAAAGTTGCGAGAACATTCCCTGTTAGCTGTGAGAGCCCAATATGACACTTAAATTTAGTCTTTTAGATTATGTTTAGTGCTGTTAAACAATTAATCGCGATTAATCGCATCCAAAATAAAAGTTTTTGTTTGCATAATTGTTATGCTCGTGGGGATGGAGAAAAGGCAGGAGGCTCAAGGTGAAATAATAAATGATCTTTAATAAACAAAACGTCGAGTAGCACTCATACAAAAGCAGGGTAGTAACAAAGTAGAACAGACAATGGTAACTGGAGAACTGAAGGTTTAAGTAGGGGAGCAAATTAATGGGTAAACAGGATAATTAATTAAACACATGGGAACATAATGATAATTAGGAGGATAATGAAAAGTAGACCACAGGGGAGAAGGCTAACTGATAACAAACTCAAAACCAAACAGAACATACATGTAACAATAATATATTTGCGTGTGCTGTGTATATTTATTATGTATGTATAAATACACTCACATACAGTATATGTTTTGGAAATATTTCCATATATATACATTTAAATATTTATATTCTTAAATTATATATAAATAAGTTTACTATATAAAAATAACATATTTTTCTTAAATATATACATGCATGTGCACACACATATATTACGTAAACAAAAACTTTTATTTTCGATGCGATTAATCGCAATTAATCGTTTGACAGCACTTATATAAATATACACAGCACACACACATATTTTATATAAACAAAAACGTTTATTTTGGATGTGATTAATCTTTTGACAGCACTTATATAAATATACACAGCACACACACACACACACACACACACACACACACACACACACACATATATTATGCAAACTAACATTTGAATTTGTATGCGATTAATCGCGATTAATCGTTTGACAGCACTAGTTATTTTGTATGTTTTTGGGTCATATCTTATGGCGTATCAAGTATGAATGTTCTCCTCAGATGTGACGTGATATGAAGCAGCTGATGTTCGTTTACCTCGATGTC
>CM050419.1:15551305-15578805 GCA_027564155.1 Gymnocypris eckloni scoliostomus
TCTCTCTCTCTCTCTCTCTCTCTCTCTCTCTCTCTCTCTCAGTGCATCATTGCTCTGGTTGCCAGGATACGGGATGCTGTGTTTCCTCGTGCTGCTGATGCTGCCGTGGCTCATTTCCTCAGAGTCGCTCGAGCAGGTGGACTTATTAACGGTGAGTTTCCATGTTACTTTGCCATTTTACAGTAATCAGAAATTATTACTTGGAGGCTTTTTGAAACCAACTGTAATTATGTAACTAAATATGACCTTGTGTAAGTGACTGAGAGGTTGCACGTGTCACAACATCTGAGAACTTTCTGTGTGAGATCGTACAGAACCGTTTGCATGAGCACCGAAGCGTGCGTTCTATTCGTTTTGACCCTTAATCTGTGAAAACAATTAAAAGTCATGTTTATGAGACCACACTTTTAACACATTGCATAGAATGTAGATGCAATTATGTTTTGTTAAATCACTTAGGTTAATTCTTGTGCATGAAAATTGTGCTTTAAATTGTCTAAACAGATTAAAGTCTGATTCGAGTTACAACATTTGCCAGGTTTATGTGATTTAACTAGTTATACGTGTAGACGAGGTTGGTGAGTGTTAAGTTAACTTAAAATAATGCAAAAAACAGTGTGTTTGAAGGTCTATTTTTATTGTAAGTTCAGATTTGTGCTTGTTTTTGGATGAGTTTCTCTGGTAATCTAACATGAAGGATTCATTTAAAAACCAGTTGCATAGAATTAGGTTTTCTGTTTATATGTGTGAAAGATTAGGCAAACACATCTGCATATGAATGCAGAATCATATTATTATCTATTCTACAGATGCACTTAATTCTCTCTCAAATGTGCTGAATTCTCACATGAGGATGAGATGCTTTATGCTTAGATGAAGAAGTAATAATTATTGCACGGTGATGAATGGTATTTCACCCGTGTGCGGCGCAGCTGTTTGCGATGGGTTCTGGTGAAAGGCTTTTTCAATGACAGCAGACTGACTGAGATCTGAATGGCTGGAGCTTTTGTTCCCAGAGGTGCCATTAATCCACATTAACCTGCACAGCTGTTCACACTGCAGCCGCTCGATTCACTTTGAGCGATGAACGGACGCAATAAAGCTTTAACCTGATTAAGCACAAATATTGACAGGAAACTATCCAAATGATGTCTTATGAGTAACCCTTTGAAATAATCAATAATTAATAGGAAAAAAACATTTACATTTTTTTTAAGTGTGTAAAAAATTGTGTTTTATGGTCAGGTCACAATTGTGTCCGGTGGGATAATGTGGGTACCGAATTTAACATATCTGCAGTCATGATTGTTATACACTCACTGGCCACTTTATTAGGTACACCTTGCTAGTACCGGGTTGGACCCCCTTTTTTCTTCAGAACTGCCTTAATTCTTCGTGGCATAGATTTAACAAGGTGTTGGAAACATTCCTCAGAGATTTCGGTCCATATTGACATGATAGCATCACACAGTTCCTGCAGATTTGTCGGCTGCACATCCATGATGTGAATCTCTCGTTCCTCCACATCCCAAAGGTGCTCTACTGGATTGAGATCTGGTGACTGTGGAGGTCATTTGAGTAAAGTGAACTCATTGTCATGTTCAAGAATCCAGTCTGAGATGATTTGCGCTTTGATGCTTTATCCTGCTGGAAGTACATCAGAAGATGGTACACTGTAGTCATAAAGGATGGACATGGTCAGCAACAATACTCAGGTAGGCTGTGGCATTTAAACGATGCTCAAATGACCCAAAGTGTGGCAAGAAAATACCCCCCACACCATTACACCCCCACCAGCCTGAACCGTTGAGACAAGGCAGGATGGATCCATGCTTTCATGTTCTTTATGCCAAATTCTGACCCTACCATCTGAATGTCACAGCAGAAATCAAGACTTTCCAATCTTCTATTGTCCGGTTTTGTTGATCCGGTGGGAATTGTATCCTCCGTGTCCTGTTCTTATCTGACCGGAGCGGCACCCGGTGTGGTCTTCTGCTGCTGGAGCCCATCTGCTTCAGGGTTCGACGTGTTGTGTGTTCAGATGGTATTCTGCAGACCTTGGTTGGTTATTTGAGTTACTGTGGTCTTTCTATCATCTCTAACCAGTCCATTCTCCTCTGACCTCTGACATCAACAAGGCATTTTCATCCACACAACTGCCGCTCACTGGATATCGTCTTTTTCAGACCATTCTCTGTAAACCCTAGAGATGGTTGTGCGTGAAAATCCCAGTAGATCACCAGTTTGTGAAATACTCAGACCAGCCCGTCTGGCACCAACAACCATTCCACGTTCAGTCACTTAAATCCCCTTTCTTCCCAATTCTGATGCTCGGATTGAGTCGTCTTCATCACATCTAGATGTCTAAATGCATTGAGCTGCTGCCATGTGATTGGGTGATTAGCATTACCAAGCGATTGAACAGGTGTACCTAATAAAGTGGCCGGTGAGCGTATAAGTAAATATATTGTCACATCTTTTTCAATATATAAAAGCGGCAATTCCTTGTATATTATTTAAATACATTGTTGCAATATATTTACACTGTATATTTCCTAATATACTGTTATATCATGTAATATGTCGATTGTTTATATATTAGGATATAAAGTGACCAGAAACTATATTGTGTGTGTTCAACACAGAACTCAAACAGCTTTTAAACAACACGAGTAAATGCTGACTAAATGTTGATTTTGGGCTGAACTACATACGCCTTTAACATGACATGGTGTAACGTATGACGTGTCAATCAGGAGGATAAATGAGAATAAACGATGGAAGGTGGTTTTCTCCATGATGAGCTGATCGTAAACCTCTCTTTAAATCAAACTGGTTGATCAATAAGAGCGATTGATGACGTCGGCTGTTTCTAAAGAATGTATCTAAAGTCGTTATATCTTCAGAATGACGTCACTGATCGATCATCATCAATACGAGTGTTAATTAAAAGAGTGCATAGAGTCGCTGTTGATTTCATGTTGACTTTTAACACACGTTGAAATAATAGCTGTTGGCTAGAAACAAGTCTGATGTTTTTAATTGAATGCTAAATATTAGAAATACAGTCTCGTATGAATAGGACCGGTTGGAAAGTAATGCATTGAACAACAAGAGCTATCATTAAGCATGTAACGAGCATCTGTGTTTCAGATTGAGTTGATCTGTGGAATCAGCGTCTGGATTTAACGAGTTTTTCCTCTTATAATGACTAACCGTATCTAACACCTTCCTAAATTTAACACTTGACTTTCCTTCAGTCTCTTCGTTTACTCGTCTGTTTTGTGTCTCTACATTAATATCATCTGTTGGATGATTGCAGCTGGTCTCAGATCAGTGAATCCACAGAGCACCACAGGTCTTTAATTAGTATATCAGTGCAAAAGTGTATTTATTCTGGTTTAAAAACCCTACTTGCTGCATTTGTTTGAGCAAAAATAGTCAAAATTCAGAAATATTTAAAATAACTGTTTTCTATATGAATATGTGTTAACTTATTTCTGTGATCAAAGCTGTATTTTCATCATCATTACTCCAGTCTTCAGTGTCATGTGATCTTCAGAAATCATAATAATATGCTGATTCAACATTTATGATTATTATCAATGTTGAAAACAGTCATGCTGCACAATATTTTGAGATAGAAATCTACTGTAACAATATAAATATCTTTATTGTCACTTTTGATCAGTTTAATGCAGCCTTGATTAAAAAAATAAGTATTTTTTCAAGTCAGATCATCTGATAAAGTGACTGGTGCAAACTAAATAAAGGCTGTTTTTGGTGTAAAGCATTATAAGAGACCCTTGACTGATCTAGACCAGCACAGAACCAGCATAAACCACTCTGGACCGGGTAAACACACACAACAGAGAGCAAGCAACCATTGAAACAATGTTAAATCAGTGCTGATGCATCAGTGATAGCTGTTTTGAAGCATTGTAACAAAGGGGTGTTGGTTTAATATCACTTTTGCACCCGCAGTTAATGTTGAAACGATGAGATTTCAACCCAAAAAATCAATGAAAATGTCATTAAATCAATGTTATGAAGAGATGTTGGTTTAATATCACTTTTGCACTTGCAGTTAATGTTGAAACGATGAGATTTCAACCCAAAAAATCAATGAAAAAGTAATTAAATCAATGTTATGACGAGATGTTGGTTCAATAGCACGTTTGTACCCATCATTAGTGTTGAAACGATGAGATTTCAACCCAAAAAATCAATGAAAATGTCATTAAATCAATGTTATGAAGATATGTTGGTTTAAGTTAATGTTGAAAATCAATGAAAAAGTAACAAATGGCCACACACTAACACAGAGCAATAGCTCTGTGGGTTCCCAGAGGACCCTTAGCGGACTACTCTGTGTGCTCACTCTCTACTCTGTCGGCTCTCAATCTGTGCAGCGGATTCACTTGGCTCCACTCACCACACCAGCTACAGCGAGATGAGAGAGAGTCATAGAGCGTGCTCGGACCACACCAGCTTCCAGGGCTCCAGGAGAGAGAGTCATAGAGCCAATCTGTGGCTCACCACACACCAGCTACAGGTGGAGAGATGAGAAGGAGCCAATCATGTATGGCTCCTGACCACACCACTACAGGTGGAACGGAGAGCGAGAGGAGCCAATCAGCGACTGCGCTCACCACACACCAGCTACAGGTGGAGGGAGAGAGTCATAGAGCCAATGGAATCGCTCACACACCAGCTACAGGTGGAGAGGAGAGAGACATAGAGCCAATCTGTATGCGCTCACCACACACCAGCTACAGGTGGAGAGAGAGAGACATAGAGACAATCAAACGGAGCGACCGCGGCCACACACCAGCTACCGCGGAGGAGAGAGAGTCATAGAGACAATCAACGGAGCGGCTCACACCAGCTACAGGTGGAGAGGAGAGAGAGTCATAGAGACAATCATGTGGATCTCACCACACACCAGCTACAGGTGGAGAGGAGAGCTCATAGAGCAATCAAGTGTATGATCTCCCACACACCAGCTACAGGTGGAGAAGAGAGAGTCATAGGCCAAGTGTATGCTCTCATGCATAAGTTATGCATTTACCATAATATATGTGCAGGCTGATGCATCTAGCATCATGTGAACATTTCTGACCATCATCATATAAGTCCATTTACTGATGCATTTACCATCATATATGTCCATTTACTGATGCATTTACCATCATATTTCTGCATTTACTGATGCATTTACCATCATATATGTGCATTTACTGATGAATTTACCATCATATATGTGCATTTACAGATGCACTTACCATCATATATGTGCATTTACTGATGCATTTACCATCATATATGTGCATTTACTGATGCATTTACCATCATATATGTGCATTTACTGATGCTGACCATCATTCAGAGCCAGGTTGATGTAGTTTCCAGCAACTCATATATGTGGATTTACCCAGTAAGGCATTTACCATTTATATGTGCTCGCCAGGCATCCATCATATATGTGCATTTACCATGATGCATTTCTCCATCAGACCGATTTACTGATGTATTTATCATCAGATATGTGCCTCTGATGTATTTACCATCATATATGTCCATTTACTGATGCATTTACCATCATATATGTGTATTTACTGATGCATTTACCATCACATATGTCCATTTGCTCATTTACCATCATATATGTGCATTTACTGATGCATTTACCATCATATATGCATGCATTTACTGATGCATTTACCATCATATATGTCCATTTAATGATGCAAAAACCATCATAGAAAACAAGCAGGCAGAATATATGTCCATTTATTGATGCATTTACCATCAAACATGATTTACTGATGCATTTACCATAAGATAAGTCCATTTATTGATGCATTTACATCATATATGTCCATTTATTGATGCATTTACCATCATAAAGACACAGCTGAGCCACTGAAACAATGATTAAGTAACAAGATATATGCCATTTATTGATGCATTTACCATCAACAAGCCATGTGCATTTACCATCATATATGTCCATCTGAGCATTTACCATCATATGTGCATTTACTGATGCAACATCAAACACTATGTAGCATGTCTTTACCATCATATATGTCAATACAGTCTGGGTTTGATTCATATATGTGCATTTGTATGCATTTCTAGATATGTGTATTTACTGATGCATTTACCATCACATATGTCCATTTACTGATGACATTTGCATCATATATGTCCATTTACTGATGCATCACCATCATAAAATGTCCATTTAAGTACATCATTGCAATTAGGCTTAAAATCATTTACATATTTAAATACATATATGTGTATGAATGAATGATGCATTTATATATGTCCATTTACTGTGCATTTACACCCAAAGCGCATTTACAATCATAAATGTCTCTCTCATTTACCATCATAAATGTGCATTTACTGATGCATTTACCACTCACCACACACCAGCCTCTTGATTAAGAGAGACATAGAGACAGGTGTATTTTTGTGTATGCTCTCACCACACACCAGCTACAGGTTAAAATTGGAGATCAGACATTTATCACATTTAATCAGATTCGCTCACCATGAACAATTACCTGGAGAAGCATTAATCAGAGAGCAAGGCATAAGACACCACACATCAAATACAGGTCAGGTGATGATCCTGAGACAACTCAATGTATAATCTATATCACCATTATCAAGAAGAGAGAGAGTGCCAATCATTGTGATCTCACCACAGTCTTCCAGCTACAGGTGGAAAGGACAGAAGCCATAGTGCTCTGCAAGCATTGATGCAATGTGCCTCATGCATGATATTCTTGCACTACAACAAATCTGTTAAATATTGTTTGAAATATTTAATCAGTTGCATTTAATATCACTATCATATATGTGCATTTTAAGAGTTTCCATCAAATGGATGGTTACTAATGCAAACCATCATATATGTCTTTTAAATTAACATATTTGTATTTGATTCAGTATAAAATAAATAAAATGCAAATAACAAGCATGCAAAACAAAGGAACAGATAAATATTTAATAGATCACCATTGTTTGAAATCCAGGTCATCATTGCAATTAGGCTGGTCAGAACATATAATGTGTATAGTATGAATGAATGATGTGTTTTCACTTTCTAATAAGGAAGCATCAGTTTTAGACACAAAGCGCTTTACAATCATATTCATCTTCAACCACCACAACTGGTGCAGCATTCCAACCTTGGATCCAACCACACACCAGCTACAGTTGAAGAGAACCTGAGACATGAAGTGTATGCTCACCACACACCAGCTACAGGTGGAGAGAGAGAGACATGAGACAATCAAGTGATTGAGACACACACAGCTACAGGTGGAGAGAGAGACTCATAGAGACAATCTTGTGCTCAAACACACAACTACAGGTGGAGAGGAGAGAGAGTCATAGAGACAATCACTGTCTCACCACACACCAGCTACAGGTGGAGATTGATCATAGAGACAATCAAGTGTATTGACTTGTCACCAACACCATGCTACAGGATGGTTTGATCAAAACTCAGCACTGTATCAGTGTCAATCAGTGTATCTAAACACACCAGCTACAGGTGGTTATTTAGAGAGATAGTCATGTAGAGCCAATCTTTAGTCTGGAGCTGCTTCACTGACAGTCATTGTGCTCAGATAATGGAGAGGACAGAATCTCATAGAGACAATGTGTGTGTGTGTGTGTGTGTGTGTGTGTGTGTGTGTGTACATTTACTGATGTCATTTACCATCATATATGTGCATTTACTGATGCATTTACCATCATATGGTGACAAGATGCATTCCATCATATATGTCCATTTACTGATGCAATTGTGTGTGTGTGTGTGTGTGATGTGTTACCATATGTGTGTGCATGTTACTGTGTGTGTGTGCATCATATATGTGCATTTGTGTGCATTGTACCATCATATGTGCATTTACCGACGGTATGTGTGTGTGCATTTACTGTGTGTGCATTTACCATCATATATGTGTGTGTGTGTGTGTTTACCATCATATATGTACATGTGTATTGATGCATTACCATCATATATGTCCATTTACTGATCATTTACCATCATATATGTGCATTTACTGATGCATTTACCATCATATATGTGCATTTACTGATGCATTTACCATCATATTTGTGCATTTACTGATGCATTTACCATCATATGTCCATTTACTGATGCATTTACCATCATATTGTGTGCATGTGTGTGATGTGTGTACCATGTGTGTGTGTGCATTTACTGATGCATTTACCATCATATATGTCAATGATGCATTTACCATCATATATGTCCATTTATTATGCATTTACCATCATATACAGTATGTATTTACTCACAGAACTCTACCATCATATGATCATATACTAGATCATACCATCATATAAGTCCATTTTACCAGAAAACACAGTCAAAAGTTCATTTATTGATGATTACCATCATATACAGTATGTGCATTTACCATCATATATGTGATATAGAGCATTTCTCAAACATGCATCTGATATTTACCATCATATATGTCCATTTGGAGAGATGCATGTACCATCAAGTGCATTTACTGATGCATTTACCATCATATATGTCCTTTACTGAATCGGCCATCATATATGTGATTTTATTGGGACGCTTTAGATCATATATGTCAAGATTTACTGATGCAAACAAATATATGGCATTTACTGAGTCAAATACCATCATATATCATTTATTGATGCATTTACCATCATATATGTGCATTTACTGATAATGTTACCATCATATATGTCCAGACCTCATTTAATCCATCATATATGTGCATTTACTGATGCATTTACCATCATATATGTGCATTTACTGATGCATTTACCATCATATATGTGCATTTACTGATGCATTTACCATCATATATGTGCATTTACTGATGCATTTACCATCATATATGTCCATTTACTGATGCATTTACAATCATATATGTCCATTTACTGATGCATTTACCATCATATATGTCCATTTACTGATGCATTTACCATCATATTACTGATGCATTTACCATCATATATGTGCATTTACTGATGCATTTACCATCATATATGTCCATTTACTGATGCATTTACCATCATATATGTCCATTTACTGATGCATTTACCATCATATATGTCCATTTAATGATGCATTTACCATCATATAATGTGCATTTACTGATGCATTTACCATCATATATGTGCATTTACTGATGCATTTACCATCATATATGTCCATTTAATGATGCATTTACCATTATATAAATGTTCATTTACAAGATGCATTATACCATCATAAATGTGCAAATTTAAAGAGTAAAATTTACCATCATATATGTGCATTTACTGATGTGCATTTACCATCATATATGTCCATTTACTGATGCATTTACCATCATATATGTCCATTTACTGATGCATTTACCATCATATATGTGCATTTACTGATGCATTTACCATCATACTCATGTCCATTTACTGATGCATCATCATATATGTATTTACTGATGCATTTACCATCATATGTCCATTTACTGATGCATTACCATCATATATGTGCATTTACTGATTCATTTACCATCATATATGTCCATTTACTGATGCATTTACCATCATATATGTCCATTTACTGATGCATTTACCATCATATATGTCCATTTAATGATGCATTTACCATCATATATGTCCATTTAATGATGCATTTACCATCATAAATGTGCATTTAATGATGCATTTACCATCATATATGTGCATTTACTGATGCATTTACCATCATATATGTCCATTTACTGATGCATTTACCATCATATATGTGCATTTACCGATGCACTTACCATCATATATGTCCATTTACCGATGCACTTACCATATGTCCATTAACTGATGCACTTACCATCATATATGTCCATTTACTGATGCATTTACCATCATATATGTGCATTTACTGATGCATTTACCATCATATATGTCCATTTACTGATGCATTTACCATCATATATGTCCATTTACTGATGCATTTACCATCATATATGTCCATTTAATGATGCATTTACCATCATAAATGAGCATTTACTGATGCATTTACCATCATAAATGTGCATTTACTGATGCATTTACCATCATAAATGTGCATTTACTGATGCATTTACCATCATATATTTTCATTTACTGATGCATCTACCATCATATATGTCCATTAACTGATGCATTTACCATCATATATGTCCATTTACTGATGCATATACCATCATATATGTCCATTAACTGATGCATTTACCATCATAAATGTCCATTTACTGATGCATTTACCATCATAAATGTGCATTTACTGATGCATTTATTGAAATAAAAAGTTGCCTCTTGATTAAGTTTAAAAATCAACAGGTGTATTTTTTTGTGATTGTGTTTCAGTAGAAGCAGGTTAAACTCATTGGAGATCAGTCACATTTATCACATTTAATACAGATTCGGGAATATGAACGAATTACCTGGAGAAGCATTAATCAGGGAGCAAGGCATAAGACAAAGAATAGCATCAAATACCAGGTCAGGTGATGATCCTGGCGACTACAACTCAATGTATAATCTATATCACCATTATCAAGAAGGTGCTTCTCATTTTTTGTATTGTCGATACTCATCAGTCTTCATCACTTAGTAAAGGACAGAAGGCAAAGTGCTCTGCAAGCATTGATGCAATGTGTGGGCTGTGTGCAATGTATGCTATTCTTGCACTACAACAAATCTGTTAAATATTGTTTGAAATATAATCAGATCATTCCTAATTAATATCACTAATGAAAAATGCATGCACTTTTTAAGAGTTTAGAAAAATGGATGGTTTATTCAAACACTCTAATGTCTTTTTAAATTAACATATCTTATTAGATTCAGTCAATAAATCAAATGCAAATAACAAGCATGCAAAATAAAGGAACAGAGAAATATTTTAATAGATGCACCATTGTTTGAAACCAGGTCATGCATGGCAGGCGGTCATATACTGTGTTTATGATGCACCTGTGTTTTCTTTCTAATAAGGAAGCATCAGTTAGACTACCGAGAAGCGCACATTAGCAATTAGTGCACATTTTCAAACTCCAACTGGTGTTTTCCAACCTTTTAAATGAGCTTATTAAAATCATGAAGGCCCAGCCTGAAACCATGAAGTGGCTGTGGATCACGGCTAAAGCAAGGGAAAATGCCCATCATGTTTGACACACGCCGCTGATTGAGACACAGCCGCTAGTCATCTGCAGAACACACATAATCACGCATGATCTGTGCTTTCATTTATAACACAGCCGTGTCTCAGTCATTATATAGAAACAGCACTGTATCAGTGTCACAGTCATCTGCTAAGTCCACTTCACTTCTACTGTCTTTAGTCTGGAGCATTTGCTCATTGTGCTCAGATAATGACCGTGTGTGTGTGTGTGTGTGTGTGTGTGTGTGTGTGTGTGTGTGTGTGTGTGTGTGTGTGTGTGTGTGTGGTCTTTATGGTCTTTTCAGACACTGACCAGTCCGTTTCTATGGTGACAAGATGCCCTTCACTTCACTTGTACTGAACTGTGTGTGTGTGTGTGTGTGTGTGTGTGTGTGTGTGTGTGTGTGTGTGTGTGTGTGTGTGTGTGTGTGTGTGTGTGTGTGTGTGTGTGTGTGTGTGTGTGTATGTGTGTGTGTGTGTGTATGTGTGTGTGTGTGTGTGTGTGTGTGTGTGTGTGTGTGTGTGTGTGTGTGTGTGTGTGTGTGTGTGTGAGTGTGTGTGTGTGTGTGTGTGTGTGTGTGTGTGTGTGTGTGTGTGTGTGTGTGTGTGTGTGTGTGTGAATCCTGATCTTTGTGTAGTACCATAAATCTTATTCACCAAGATTCACACATGATGATGATGATGGTGTTTGCATGGTTTACTGCCGCTGATGTCTTTTTGTGGACACAAAGATGTTTTTCTCTATTGTGTGTGTGTGCCGTGTGTGTGTGTGTGTGCAATAATTGCCTTTAATGCGCATCATCAAATTAGGTCTTTACCATCTCTGCGTCTCTTTTAGTTGTAAATGTCAATAGAGAAAATAATGCACAGAACTCTAGAGTAAATGATCAGAATAGCGTTTAGATCATAATGGATGGAAGAGGTGAAGTGACTTTTACCAGAAAACACAGTCAAAAGCACACAGGAGGGATGATTATTCGGTCCTTACATTTACATACCTCAAAACAACATCATCTGTATTAGCACAAAAACAACTCTATGTCCTGCAGTCTCAATCCGGATACTCATTTGTCCTCCTTTTTGGAATCGGCCTAAAAAAAATTGGGACGCTTCTAATTATAAGATCTCTGGTCAAACAAATGATTGGCTGAAAGCAGAGTCAAATAAATATCTGATATATCATTGGTTAAAAATGTAAACAAGCCTCCACGTGCTGGCTACGTCATAATGTTAACATGTCGAAACGTCAGACCTCATTTAATCCGGACAAACGAGCACAAATTTATATCAAAAAGAAGAAGAGATTTAGCACACTGTGTGTATCTGTGAAGTAAGAAGTTATAAGAAAATAAAAAGTAAAATTTACTTACTTTTTATTTGGCAAGTTTTTGCGCATATTTTAAAAATTAAATACGGAATTAAGTAAATCTACTTTAAGTTTACTGTGCAATTCTTAATTTCACTCAGTCACATTTTGTTAACTATACTCAAACAACATAGCATTGAAAATAAAGCCTACAAAGCAGGTTAAGTTACAAGTACATATGTAAGCAAGTAGATTGCTCGTTATTCATTTTAAGGTAATACATTTACAACGAAATCAAATATAAAACAAGGTTCAAGGTTCAAGGTTTCTTTATTCGTCACATAATAAATTATACAGGGTATAATCAGAAGTGAAATGTAAATCAAATCAGGTCCGCTCAGTGGACAGTGCAAAAGAATAAAAATAAAAATTATATAAACGTAACACAACATAAGAGCATATTGGGTAAAGAGAAATAAAGAGTAAAATGTGCAATAGAATAAAAGCTGTTAAAACAAATAAGATTGAAATATACAGGACTAATAATAGTAATATGAACAAGAGGGATGTGCAAACAGTGTAAATACATGATTACAGCACAAAACAACTCAAAGTGCATGATTAAAAACGGGATCATGACGTTGATATTTACTTAAGCAATATTTGTACAAATAACAAAAAATTACGAGTAACATATATAACTTATAAGTTCAAACTTTAAATTCTATAAGCTTAAATTGAATACTGATAATGAATTTACTCTTTTTATTTAAATTATTGCCTGAACTAAATTATTTAATGTAAAAATTACATTTATTTTTGTGTAGTATTTACTTCACTACAAAATCATTTTTATCAGTGTATTCATGCCTCACTAAATGCCACAAACTGTCCTTCTTTTTGGTGTTATGGAAATGGCCGATGCTGGGCAATAAAATCAGCACAAAATCAAAGCGGACTCGATTTATTCTCCTAATGCATGCTCTTGATCGTGATTTACTCATCCACTCTGAATTATAGTTCCTGCAATAAGCCTTTACTTAGTCTTCTACTGAAAATCCTTTCCCTAATCTCGTGTTGTTCCCAAAAAATGTCTCAGTTGTGATGAAAAAGGTGATAATTGTGGTGAATTTTGGCATAAGCATAAGTTCAGATCAACGAGGCCTATAATAATTAATATATTCCAGAAACATCTGTAATTATGACAAAACTTTCAAACTTGAAACTTATATACTAAGTAATAATTATGAGTTCAAAAATTGACATTGTAAGTCATAATTATAAGATTTACATTTTGAAATCTGCAATAAAAAGTCAAAATTATGAATTTAAAAGCTGTTATTAACATATTAAGTTGAAATGATTACAGTCATAATTATGAGATTGAGATGAAGTCGAATTTGAAATAAATAGTTATGATTATGAGTTTAAAAATCAAAATTATGACTTTAAAAGATTAAATTAACAGGTCAGTTAAGTTTAAACAGTTCAAATTATAACAAAAAGTCATTATGCAATAAAGTCGAAATTATGACATACTAAGTTCAAAATCAAAAATTCTAAATTATGATAAAGTAAATGTTTGCCTTTTCATCTCAATTTCTATTGGCATAATTTTGACTTTTAACTCATTTTATATGTTTGTCTCATAATTATATATGTCAAAATTATGACATTTAACGTCATAAATGAATAAATAATGAATAATTTTGTTTGGGCAAACAATTTTTCAGTGCATATTTTTCTCATATTCCGGTGGCTCAAGGCAATTCAGTGTAGTCACAGATATGTATTCTGGCCAGTGACCAATAAAACATAAGATGTCTGAGCTTTCTCTGGGCTGGTCAATGAGCTCATGTTTTCTATTGTTATTAATCATTCAGACTTTTCTGGCAGGACTGTTTATTGAGACGCATGAGTGTGTCTCCAGACGCAGCGCAGCATCACAATAGATCAGAATAAGAGGCAAAATAATGATCCGGTGCTTTGATTTCTGCATCATAATTGGTGTCACTCAGTCAGAGGATGAACTGGAAGCAGCCAGTGACATCTAGACTTCATCTATATAGTATAAATTGAATTGTTGATTTCAAGAATTAAGATTGTAACTAGTATAAATGCTGGAGCCACGTTGATTTCAAGAATTAAGATTGTGCACTAATTATCCCACATTAGTGTTGCTCAGAAACAACATCAGCCAACACTAACTAGTATAAATTGATCACTGTTGATTTCAAGAATTAAGATTGTTACTAGTATAAATTGAATATAGAAACAAGAATTAAGAGTAACGTATAAATTAATTGTCGATATCAAGAATTAAGATTGTCATTAGTATAAATTGAACTGTTGATTTCATTCATTCTCAGGATAAATTGAATTCTTGATATCAAGAATTAAGATTTTACTAGTTAAAATTGAATTCTGATATCAAGAATTAAGATTGTTACTAGTATAAATTGAATTGTCGATATCAAGAATTAAGATTGACTGCCATTCAAAATCATTTGTTGATATCAAGAATTAAGAATTGTTACTAGTTGAAATTGAATTTCATTTATCAAAATTAAGATTTTTTACTAGTATAAATTGAATGTTAATTCTTGACATCGAGAATTAAATTGTTGATATCAGAAAAGAAATTCAGATATCAGAAAAAAACATTGTCACAAGTATAAATTGAATTGTCGATATCAAGAATTAAGATTGTAACTAGTATAAATTGAATTGTCGATATCAAGAATTAAGATTGTAACTAGTATAAATTGAATTGTCGATATCAAGAATTAAGATTGTAACTAGTATAAATTGAATTGTTGAGATCAAGAATTAAGATTGTAACTAGTATAAATTGAATTGTCGATATCAAGAATTAAGATTGTCACTAGTATAAATTTAATTGTCGATATCAAGAATTAAGATTGTCACTAGTATAAATTTAATTGTCGATATCAAGAATTAAGATTGTAACTAGTATAAATTGAATTGTTGAGATCAAGAATTAAGATTGTAACTAGTATAAATTGAATTGTCGATATCAAGAATTAAGATTGTAACTAGTAAAAATTGAATTGTTGAGATCAAGAATTAAGATTGTAACTAGTATAAATTGAATTGTTGAGATCAAGAATTAAGATTGTCACTAGTATAAATTTAATTGTCGATATCAAGAATTAAGATTGTAACTAGTAAAAATTTAATTGTCGATATCAAGATTTAAGATTGTAACTAGTATAAATTGAACTGTTGAGATCAAGAATTAAGATTGTAACTAGTATAAATTGAATTGTTGATATCAAGAATTAAGATTGTAACTAGTATAAATTGAATTGTCGATATCAAGAATTAAGATTGTAACTAGTATAAATTGAATTGTTGAGATCAAGAATTAAGATTGTAACTAGTATAAATTGAATTGTCGATATCAAGAATAAAGATTGTAACTAGTATAAATTGAATTGTCGATATCAAGAATTAAGATTGTAACTAGTATAAATTGAATTGTTGATTTCAAGAATTAAGATTGTAACTAGTATAAATTGAATTGTTGATTTCAAGAATTAAGATTGTTACTAGTATAAATTGAATTGTAGATATCAAGAATTAAGATTGTAACTAGTATAAATTGAATTGTTGATTTCAAGAATTAAGATTGTAACTAGTATAAATTGAATTGTCGATATCAAGAATTAAGATTGTAACTAGTATAAATTGAATTGTCGATATCAAGAATTAAGATTGTAACTAGTATAAATTGAATTGTCGATATCAAGAATTAAGATTGTAACTAGTATAAATTGAATTGTCGATATCAAGAATTAAGATTGTAACTAGTATAAATTGAATTGTTGATATCAAGAATTAAGATTGTAACTAGTATAAATTGAATTGTCGATATCAAGAATTAAGATTGTAACTAGTATAAATTGAATAGTCGATATCAAGAATTAAGATTGTAACTAGTATAAATTGAATTGTCGATATCAAGAATTAAGATTGTAACTAGTATAAATTGAATTGTCGATATCAAGAATTAAGATTGTAACTAGTATAAATTGAATTGTCGATATCAAGAATTAAGATTGTAACTAGTATAAATTGAATTGTCGATATCAAGAATTAAGATTGTTACTAGTATAAATTGAATTGTCGATATCAAGAATTAAGATTGTAACTAGTATAAATTGAATTGTTGAGATCAAGAATTAAGATTGTAACTAGTATAAATTGAATTGTCGATATCAAGAATTAAGATTGTAACTAGTATAAATTGAATTGTCGATATCAAGAATTAAGATTGTTACTAGTATAAATTGAACTGTTGATTTCAAGAATTAAGATTGTTACTAGTATAAATTGAATTGTCGATATCAAGAATTAAGATTGTAACTAGTATAAATTGAATTGTCGATATCAAGAATTAAGATTGTAACTAGTATAAATTGAATTGTCGATATCAAGAATTAAGATTGTAACTAGTATAAATTGAATTGTCGATATCAAGAATTAAGATTGTTACTAGTATAAATTGAATTGTCGATATCAAGAATTAAGATTGTTACTAGTATAAATTGAATTGTCGATATCAAGAATTAAGATTGTAACTAGTATAAATTGAATTGTTGATATCAAGAATTAAGATTGTAACTAGTATAAATTGAATTGTTGATATCAAGAATTAAGATTGTAACTAGTATAAATTGAATTGTCGATATCAAGAATTAAGATTGTTACTAGTATAAATTGAATTGTCGATATCAAGAATTAAGATTGTAACTAGTATAAATTGAATTGTCGATATCAAGAATTAAGATTGTAACTAGTATAAATTGAATTGTTGATATCAAGAATTAAGATTGTAACTAGTATAAATTGAATTGTCGATATCAAGAATTAAGATTGTAACTAGTATAAATTGAATTGTCGATATCAAGAATTAAGATTGTAACTAGTATAAATTGAATTGTCGATATCAAGAATTAAGATTGTAACTAGTATAAATTGAATTGTCGATATCAAGAATTAAGATTGTTACTAGTATAAATTGAATTGTTGATATCAAGAATTAAGATTGTAACTAGTATAAATTGAATTGTCGATATCAAGAATTAAGATTGTAACTAGTATAAATTGAATTGTTGAGGTCAAGAATTAAGATTGTAACTAGTATAAATTGAATTGTCGATATCAAGAATTAAGATTGTAACTAGTAAAAATTGAATTGTCGATATCAAGAATTAAGATTGTAACTAGTATAAATTGAATTGTCGATATCAAGAATTAAGATTGTAACTAGTAAAAATTGAATTATATCAAGAATTAAGATTGTAACTAGTAAAAATTGAATTGTCGATATCAAGAATTAAGATTGTAACTAGTATAAATTGAATTGTCGATATCAAGAATTAAGATTGTTACTAGTAAAAATTGAATTGTCGATATCAAGAATTAAGATTGTTACTAGTAAAAATTGAATTGTTGATATCAAGAATTAAGATTGTAACTAGTATAAATTGAATTGTTGATATCAAGAATTAAGATTGTAACTAGTATAAATTGAATTGTTGATATCAATAATTCATATCCTGAGAATGAATAAAAGTCAAAACAGCTTGCCATATCACACATGCATATCGCTCCAAACCAGAATGACAAAAGATCCACATATTTACACACATTTATATCACATGCAGGAAAAGTGTTTGGCATCACTTTAATTTCTGTGTATCGTATAATTTCAGGAGTCACACAGTGTAATCAGGTGTGTAATTTTACAGAGAAAAACTGTAAAAATGCTGGAGTAGAACATGTTGATTGGTAGGCTATACTGTAATTAATGCATTGCATTATATGCAATTTTTCTGTCAAATTTATGTTTTTTAGCAGGGGGTATGAGTGGCACATCATACATGATTATTATTTATATAAATGGTTTTATATCTTTCATGAATGTACATTAGTTTGCTTTGTTACATTTTCTGTTCTTTAGTTGATGCATTATTTTACTGCCGTGTGTGTTACTCTGATGGTGTTTTGTGTGAGTGTGACTCTGTACACTATGTTAGTATTGACCATATTTTATTAACAGTCCACTTATGATTAACTTAACACCTGTATTGTTATGGTGGTTATTAGTACATTTTACGGTAAAAAGCAGTTTTTGTTTTAAAGTAGATGGTCAACTTTACTTAAAGTAAAAGGTCATTGTGACTTTTATCCAACAATTCAGACTTTTTCCTCAGAAATGCGAAATATAAAATCATAACTGTGAGATAAAACCTTGTACCTATTTAATTATATGATGGAAACAAAAAAAACAACAACAACCGAAATGTAAACTCAAAAGGCATGTTTTTCTTTAAATTTGTGTCTTTGTAGACGCATTGAGTAACTAGTATTCTGTCTCACTCATAGATCAGATGGGCATCAGTTGATCACTGGAAGACTCAATCTCTCTTAAACCCATGGAGGTACATCAACGTCTTTCACCTCCCTCCACCGCAGAAGCTCCAGTCTGGACTAATGCCTCCTCCCCCTTATCCGTGATTCCCAACCAAACCTTCCCTCCTCCGTTTCTCCTTCCGACGGAGAACTGGACGGATGACAGAACTCCGGATTACGTGCCAGGAGTCGCCGGGATCCTCATCCCTCTCATCTACATCGCTGTGTGCATCGTAGGTCTGATCGGAAACACTCTGGTCATCCACATCGTGCTACGATATTCCCAGACGGAATCGGTGACTAATATCTATATCCTGAATCTGGCCATCGCAGATGAGCTCTTCATGCTGGGCCTGCCGTTCCTCGCCGTTCAGAACGGTTTGCTCTCATGGCCCTTCGGTTCGCTGATGTGTCGCCTGGTTATGACCGTAGACGCCATTAACCAGTTCACTAGCATCTTCTGTCTGACGGTGATGAGCATCGATCGATATCTGGCCGTAGTGCATCCATTTCGGTCCACTAGGTGGCGCCAACCGAGAGTGGCCAAAACGGTGAACGCTACCGTATGGGCCGTTTCTTTCGTTGTGGTTTTACCTGTGGTTGTGTTCGCTGGAGTTCTGCAGGATGACGGAAACTGCAGCATCGTGTGGCCCGAGCCGGCGGAGATTTGGAAAGCGGCGTTTATCGTTTATACGTCGACTGTTGGGTTCTTCGGTCCTCTCACGGTCATCTGTCTCTGCTACCTGCTGATCGTGGTTAAAGTGCGCAGATCCGGACGAAGAGCCCGCGCCACGTCGATCCGCCGCCGGAAATCCGAGCGCAAGATCACGCGAATGGTGGTGATCGTCGTAGCCGTGTTCGTCTTCTGCTGGCTACCGTTTTACATCTTAAACATCGTGAATTTGCTGGTTCTCCTACCGGGCGAATTCAGAGGGTTGTATTACTTCGTCGTGGTTCTTTCGTATGCTAACAGTTGCGCCAATCCCATTCTGTACGGGTTTCTCTCGGATAACTTTAAAAGAGGTTTCCGGAAAGCCTTGTGCAGATCCTCAAGGCGCGTGGAAAACCAGGATCAACAGCAGGGGACGGGAATGGTTGCGTTACCACTAGAGGAGATCCGAAGAGAACATCTGAATGTTGAAGAACACAATGCAGACCGAGAGATGACGAAACTACGGAACGGGCGTCACGAGGACGGCGCTGCGGGAGGAATGGATGAGCGGCGTGAGCGCTCCATTAGCCCGACCTCTGACCCCGCAGATGTCCGTAATGGAGCGCGGCGGACACACAAACACCTGCCGGAGATCAGTGACGACATACACTCAGTCCTGGAGATCAGCTGCTTGTAATGTGAAATGTGAATGTTCGTTTATGACTATTAAATGCACCACCCGGTCAACACTGCCAACTGTGACTGATCAGAAAACACAGCCTTTGCTGCCGTTCTTTATTTGCATGTCCATCTGTGATGAAACTGATTGTGTTTACATGTGCACCAATAATGTGATTCCCAACAGAGTTAGAACTTAATCATCACGCTAGCAAACCTCTTCACTCCTGTCATTATTCTGATTGTTCACTAAGAAGTGTGCTTGTTTTTACTGCCATTATTGTTCTCTCTTTTGCATATGAATCTCGAGCCAAGAAGTTCCAGATGCCAAAATCAGACTTTATTGGTAGAAACAAGAAAGTCGAGATGCCTGTAGGTTCTCTAACAATTACATTTGCAATTTTCTACTTTTCTTATAAAGTGCTTTCAAACCTGTATAGCCAGTGAGTAACCAAATCATATCAACTCCCTAGCAACCACCTGAACACATAAACAGCCACATAGTAACTCCCTAGCAACCACATGAACTCCTACACAACCACATAGCAACCACCTGAACACCTACACAACCACATAGCAACTCCTTAGTAACCGCATGAATACCTAAACAACTACATAGCAACAACCTGAACACATAAACAACCACATAGCAACTCATTAGTGACCACATGAACACCTAAACAACTACATAGCAACCACCTGAACACCTAGACAACCACATAGCAACTCCTTAGTAACCGCATGAACACCTAAACAACTACATAGCAACCACCTGAACACCTAGACAACAACATAGCAACTCCTTAGTAACCACATGAACACCTAAACAACTACATAGCAACCACCTGAACACCTAGACAACAACATAGCAACTCCTTAGTAACCACCTGAACACCTAGACAACCACATAGCAACTCGAATACCTAAACAACTACATAGCAACAACCTGAACACATAAACAACCACATAGCAACTCATTAGTGACCACATGAACACCTAAACAACTACATAGCAACCACCTGAACACCTAGACAACCACATAGCAACTCCTTAGTAACCGCATGAACACCTAAACAACTACATAGCAACCACCTGAACACCTAGACAACAACATAGCAACTCCTTAGTAACCACATGAACACCTAAACAACTACATAGCAACCACCTGAACACCTAGACAACAACATAGCAACTCCTTAGTAACCACCTGAACACCTAGACAACCACATAGCAACTCCTTAGTGACCACATGAACAACTAAACAACTACATAGCAACCACCTGAACACCTAGACAACCACATAGCAACTCCTTAGTAACCGCATGAACACCTAAACAACTACATAGCAACAACCTGAACACATAAACAACCACATAGCAACTCCTTAGTGACCACATGAACAACTAAACAACTACATAGCAACAACCTGAACACAAACAACCACATAGCAACTCCTTAGCAACCACCTGAACACTTAGACAAACACATAGCAACTCCTTAGTGACCACATGAACACCTAAACAACTACATAGCAACCACCTGAACACCTAGACAACAACATAGCAACTCCTTAGTAACCACATGAACACCTAAACAACTACATAGCAACCACCTGAACACCTAGACAACAACATAGCAACTCCTTAGTAACCGCATGAACACCTAAATAACTACATAGCAACCACCTGAACACATAAACAACCATATACCATCCCCTTAGCAACCACCTGAACACTTCGACAATCACATAGCAACCACTGGTAACCAATTAAAAAACAACTCAATTTATTTGCAACAATTATTAAACTCTTTGGCTTTTCTTTAATAGTAGTGCCACAACTGGTCGAATTTTTTTTTTAAGATTAAAAATAGTTTAGTAAAATCATATATGGAGAGCATACAGCATGTAAACCAAAGAGAGCAGCTGAATATCGGACCGTTTGGTGACTGGTGCAGTTTTGTCTTTATTGTTTTCTTCATATCATTGAATTGCTGAAGTGAAAGTGCAAATGATAAAGGCCTGAAACCTAAATGAGGCCAACAGTCTCCTGATTTCATTCTTACATGCCAGGCTATAAAATGTACTATATGTATTACAAATATACAACCTTAATGACATATCTCAATGTTTTTACATGAAGTAAAGTTTAATCTCAATATCGTCTCAATCTCATGATAGTGGTATTATGAGGGTGCATGAGCTGAAAGTATTCACGGAGCAGGGAACCGGAAAACATCAGTATGCTTACATGCACTAATTCCATCAAGCCGAATGAATCCAATCTGATTTCAGATTCTGAACGCCTAAGCATTGCAATCTGATCCATGTATTCATTTACATGTGCATTACATGCATTCTGAACAAAACTCAGTGCATGCACACAGTGTTCAGACCTGGAGAAATCACTGTGATAATGTGACTGGAGCTACCTCGATTGGTACTGATTTTTTTTAAATGCAAATATTCTGTAAATATTCAGTCTCCTCCACAGTTCATAAGACATAAACCATATGCAAGCATGCATCAGTGCAAAATATTTCTGAATCTGATTAAGAAAATTGTTACCAAGTGTTTACATGCTCGGTTTTATTTATCCTGATTTGGGATTGTTTCAGGTGTACGACAGTCCTTCAATCAGATCAAGCTCAGTCGAATCATTTGAAGTGTTTAATGTGTTTTAGTCTGATAAACAGATTATTGAGAGCTTGTAAATGTAGCTGTAGTGTCTGTTTATCAAGAACAGTGTTGGACGGTTTCATGATGATCAGGATTGAGATCCTTTGAACAGATCAACATATATCTCTGTTCTTCAGCTGAAGGGCAGAAACTGTGTGTGTGTGTGTGTGTGTGTGTGTGTGTGTGTGTGTGTGTGTGTGTGTGTGTGTGAGAGAGAGAGTGAGTGAGCGACTGTGTGTGTGTGTGTGTGTGTGTGTGTGTGTGTGTGTGTGTGTGTGTGTGTGTATGTGTGTGTGTGTGTGTAGAGAGAGAGAGGAGTGAGCGACTGTGTGTGTGTGTGTGTGTGTGTGTGTGTGTGTGTGTGTGTGTGTGTGTGTGTGTGTGAGAGAGTGTGTGTGTGTGTGAGGGATTGCGAGTGTGTGTGACTGTGTGTGTGTGAGAGGGTGAATGTGTGTGCGTGTGTGTGTGTGTGTGAGAGAGAGTGAGCGACTGTGTGTGTGTGTGTGTGTGTGTGTGTGTGTCTGTGTGTGTGTGTGTGTGTGTGTGCAGAGAGAGAGAGTGTGTGTGTGTGTGTGTGTGTAAGAGAGAGTGTCACTGTGTGTGTGAGGAGGTGAGTGTGTCACTGTGTGTGTGTGTGTTGCATGGAGAGTAAGTGGGTGAATGTGTTTGTGTGTGTGTGTCTGAGATACAAGAGAGATGTGTGTGTGTGTGTGTGTGTGTGTGTGTGTGTGTGAGAGAGAGATAGTGCAGTGTGTACGTGTGATGTGTGTGTGAGTAAGTGAGTGTGTTTGTGTGTGTGAGTGAGAGGGAGTGCGTGTGTGTGAGGGAGTAAGAGTGTGTGTGAGGGAGTAAGAGTGTGTGAGAGTAAGTGAGTGGGTGTGTGTGTGTGTGTGTGTGTGTGTGTGTGTGTGTGTGTGTGTGCGTGCGTTTGTGTGGATGTGTGTGTATGTGAGTGTGTTTGTGTTCACTGACATTTATGGGCTCAAAGGGAACCCAGAGCTGCTCTTCTCCTCACACAGATGCGCTGGATGAGATGCAGCGAAGCGTCTTACATGAAAAGCTATTGTTGAGTTACTCTCCTGGAGCGCTGGCCTGTGATTGGTCACTGGTGTGCTTTATGATTTCTATATAATGACTCTAGTCTGTATAGTTGAACATTGACAGTCTAATCGTGTCCTCCATCCTTGTGTCATGTCTCTCATATCACCACTCTTACTGTTCACAGAATAAAATCATATATATCTACCCAATCAATAATTCATCTGTTTATTGATTTTGTATGTACTCGTGTTTAAAGTGGTTTGTTTTGCAATAAGTCTCGATTCTATTAACGTCACTACCGTGTTATTTTTAGTGAGGTAAACAAGACAAACCACACTCTGTAATCTTCACGAGAGGTAAATGAGACACAAACAAATGCATTTTGCTGACTGTAATCTTTTAATACAAATCAAATTGTGCAAAAGCAGTCTGTTATATCAAACTGTTCATTTGGAACTAAATCAAAGTACATTTTATGGTTTAGAAAAACATCGCTCAAATGATGAAAACAGAATCAGCGATCCAGCTTCACTCGGGCACGGTGTCTCCGATCCACTTGAGATACGGCGGGTTTCCCTGATCGATGGGTAAACTGATGACCTCGGCCACTTCATAGGGATGATTGGACCTGCGGAGAACACAACACACTCACCTTTACTTATTCAACACTCTGCTGTAATCTCAGATGAAAGCTGAAGCGTGTCATTTCTGAAAAAAAATTACGGTAAAAAAAAAAAAACAGAATTCTACGGTAACAACATTTTACTGTTTTTAACTTAAATACAGTTAAATACCGTAACTAATATAATGTTAATGTACCAACTTATTGAAGTGCTGTAATCTGTGTTGTACGTTTTTTATACGCTGATAACCACCAATAGCAGGAGGCGATGAGAAAGTCACATGATGAACCAAAGCCAATCACAAGCAGCTTTTAAATATTAACATATACAGAAGGTGCACTTTCACACAAACACTACTCACCATCATGGTGAGACTTAATAAACAATAAACATGAATTTAGCAACATTAGATGAAACATACAACTCTAACTGATAAGAAAAAACTACAAAAATGTAAAATGCCAAAAACGGTATTTTACCGTGAAACGTCTATTACAGTTTTTCACCGTATTTATTAGGGGAACTTACCATTAACCATTTAACAGGTTTCTAATGAAGCATTTTCACAGTTTTTACCATTCAAATCACTTGTTTACAGTGTAGCAGAACCAAAATCATCTAAATTACGATGAGCTTCGTCACTGATGTGTCTGCACATAGACTGATTATCTTGCTTCTGCATGTAGCACATAAATACTTCAAATAAAACCAGAGAGTGTTTATGCATCTGATACCGGACATAATCCGCAAGAGCAGGGATCTTTGAACTTCTCGTCTTAATCATCTAGAGAGAGAAAAAACATGAGTTTTTCAATAACATGTATTTACCACACCATGATACAAGCTCAAGACACATTGGTGTTCATGCACACATATAAATGAATGCAATTTTCCACCGCTGCTATATTTCACATATCTGAAACTTTCTAGAGATACATTTTTTTATGGCGAAATACTTTTTTTTTTTAATTAAGGGGTAAACTGACGGGAACATAATACAGTAGCATGTTCTCTAAACGTAAATGTATGGGGTTAGCAACACTATTGAAAATACAGTTACTTTTTAATGCATTTTACAATAAATAAATACGTTTAACGTTTAAATATCTCCGCTCAAAACCACTCACTAGAATATGAAAACTGTAACACCGCATTCGAACCGAATTGTGTCTGTTGCGTCGCGGCGCGTACATTACTCGCGGCAGAAAACATTTCAGCTTTTTAAGAGCTAATGCAGGCGTCAGCCAATCAGATCGCCGTATGCAAATACCCTTGCACAGACGCTAGCCAATCGTGTTCATGCATCACCAGAAAACTAATGTGATTGGCTGTTGTCACGATGACGGTCGCGCGTGCACCCACCTTCAGACACGCCCTCCGTCAAGCGTTGACGCCCCGTGTGAACGTACCGTAACACTTCAGAATAATAGTCCGTTATTAGGGTCTAGAAACCCCAGACTACTTTTTCTGAGATTTTAGCAGAGGTGTTTGTGTTGCACTTCATAGAAGACAATGTTAGCATCCCATAACTGTTGGATTAAACTGTTTTTTTGTGCTATTTTGATCTTCCGGGTTTAAAATCTACATCGTGGTGACGTCACAAAATGCGACTCCATGACGCGTCGTGTCTATTTAATTATTCATGAGACTGCGTGTTCTTATCCAATGAGAAGACGCTTCGCTTAATTATTCACAACAGCGTGTGTTGATTTGCTAAGACTGTGAGATCACATCGCACACACTAATGGATCGCGAGAGAGTGTTCGATTCATTCACTGAGTGTAACCGCTTTTACAGCTCCGTGACACAGGGCCGTACCAACCATTGAGCTCCGGACCTCTGTATAATAACAGTTGTACAATTATTACCTTATATTAATTCTGATTTGGTGCTTAGCCAAGATAACAGCGGTAGGGGTGTGTGAGATATACTGTCTGCGATAATATTGTAATTGCTGTTTTAACGATGTGCAATTTGACTTTATTGAGTATTTTGCAATAACATTTAAAACACCCCTACCTAATGCACACACACGTACATTACGTGAAGTCAAGACTTGTGTGTGTGCGCATGATTCAGTCTATTAAAATGCATTTAGTATTTATACCACTTCATACAGTTAATCAATTCACGTGATGCTCGAAATGTTGCAATAAATACTTTTATGGAGCAGTTATATCAGTGTGCGGACATCACTTTTGTTCTTCTTCTCCAAAAAATAAGCATGATTACAAATGTAATATTAATTTTTTACAACAGTTATATAAATTTAAAGTTAATTAAGAGACTTAATTGCTATATTTAGCCAACAAAAATCAAACACTGCACTGTTTTGTGTCTGAGCAACATGAGAGTGATTCGTTAATGCCACTTCAGATGAAGTTTTGGTGTTGATTTAATTAGCTTGGTAACAGACCAAATGTCTTCTTCTTCACTGATTAAATCTAAGAATTTAACTCAAAAGATAATGGACACTTTTAGAAAAAAAGGCAAATAAAAGGTAAAAAAAGAACGGTTACAACTTATTGGAAAGGATTAATTTCTATCGGTGTGAATAATATTATTAATAATAATAATATTCATGTTTAATCATTTTAGACACGTGATTTTACTGAAGGCTACCAGGATAATTATAACTTAGTTGATTAAATTCATAAACATAAAGAAACTATATCTTCTCTACTTCCAGTTTGTAGCGTGGATCATTCATTGCAACATTTAATCTGATTCTCATGTTTAAGAATCTGTTATCGTGAAAATGATTTATGCTACTGCCCACTGTCTTGGTTTTAAACCTATAATATTATGCAATTTATGAGCCTTAAAACATCTTAAAATGCACACGTCGGGAAAATAAAAAT
>CM050419.1:15583805-15606305 GCA_027564155.1 Gymnocypris eckloni scoliostomus
AAGATGGTCAGATTTGGAAAGATCATTTTAAGAAGCTCTATACACATCAAACTGACCCTCTGAATAATCCCAACCAGTTAAAAGTCATTGAAAAATTGAATGCTCTTGAATCCTGTATCAAAAACAACCAAAATCCTCTAGATTATCCAATAACCCTAGAAGAACTTAATGGAAAACTGAAATCCCTCAAATGTAATAAATCCTGTGGCCCTGACAACATAAAAAACGAGATGCTTAAAATCAGCTCTCCTGAACTTCAGATTGCTTTACTCAAACTTTTCAATCTGACTTTGAGTTCAGGTGTTTTTCCTGAGGTCTGGAACACAGGACTCACCTCTCCTATCTTTAAAAGTGGAGACAAAACAGATCCTAATAACTACAGAGGGATATGTGTAACCAGTAATTTGGCAAAAGTATTTTGCTCAATAATAAATTCTCGGATTTCATCTTTCTTAGAGCAGCACAATGTCATCAGCAAATCTCAAATTGGCTTCCTACCTAAACATCGAACCACTGACCATATTCACACACTACACACATTAATAAATGAACATGTACACCTAAAGAAAGAGGGGAAAATATTTGCATGCTTCATAGATTTCAAGAAGGCTTTTGACTCCATTTGGCATAATGGATTGTTTTATAAAATCATTCAAAGTGGCATAGGGGGTAAAATATATGACTTAATTAAAAACATGTATAACCAAAATAAATGTGCAGTTAAAATTGGACAGCAAAGGACAGACTATTTTTCTCAAGAGCGAGGTGTGAGACAGGGCTGCTGCCTCAGCCCGACTTTATTTAACATATATATAAATGAATTGGCAGATCTACTGGACCAATCAGACAGTCCAGGACTACAATTATTACACACAGAAGTCAAATACTTACTGTATGCAGACGACTTAATAATTCTATCGAAAACACCAGAAGGTCTCCAGAACAACCTTAACATTTTAACTAAGTACTGCCACGATTGGAACTTAGAAGTCAACATCCCAAAAACTAAGATTATGATATTTCAGAAAAAACCCAGAAATCTAGAACATAAACATATATTTACTTTAAACGACACCACACTTCAACATGCTTTACAGTATAATTATCTTGGTCTGGTGTTAACTCCCACTGGAAATTTCAATTTGGCAATAAAAGCATTACTTGTAAAAGCCCGCAGGGCACTGCACGCCATTCGAACTAAATTGTTCAAAATAGACATCCCCATCAGAATCTGGACAAAGATTTTTGATAGTGTCATACTGCCTATTGCCCTGTATGGAAGCGAGATCTGGGGTCCAACGAGTAACTACAGCCATAAAGATTGGCACAAACACCCTTTAGAAGCTCTGCATGTAGAGTTCTGCAGAAGCATCCTTCACGTGCACAGAAACACACCCAATAACGCCTGCAGAGCGGAGTTAGGCCGTCTACCCCTAAACCTAGTCATTAAAAAAAGAGTTTTAAAGTTCTGGATCCACTTAAACTCTAGTTCTGAAGACTCTCTTCATTTTAAGGCAGTAAAAACACAATTAATGAGTGCCCAAAATAGTAATCTTTGTGTAATGGTGTCAGATCTGACTAACAAAGCATTCAGTATCACCAACCCTGAAAAACCTGGAAGAATCAAAGAAATTATGAATGAAGAGAAGGAGACATACATACAGCATTGGAAAGAACAAACCAAAGACCAAAGTCGTCTCCAATGTTATCTGAAACTTAACAGAGAGTACAGTCTGGCTGATTATCTGGTCTCAGTCAGGAATATAACTCACAGACATTTACTGACGAAATACAGACTGAGTGACCACCAGCTGGCCATAGAAAGAGGACGACATAAAAAGACCTGGTTACCTAAAGAAGAGCGAATCTGTAACGAATGTAGATCTGGATCAGTTGAGACGGAGGAACACTTCCTCCTCCACTGTGACAAATACACGTCCTTAAGAGACGCGCTATACAGTCAAATACAGCAGATTATTCCTGAGTTCCAGTCACTCCAGGAACATGAGAAATTAAGAATATTACTTGCTGAAGGACCTGCTTCCTCTTTGGTAGCACTTCATATTTATAAGTGCCACAAACTAAGAAGTAAAGAGTGAACATCTGCATTAGTAGTACCATTAATGTATATATACATATATTTATGGATGTATTTTGTTTTGTTTTGTTTATTTATGGATGTATATTATATATATTTTTGTTTTGATTTTTTATTCTGATATGTACAATGCTTTGGCAATATGTACCTATGTACGTCATGCTAATAAAGCAATTTGAATTGAATTGAATTGAATTGAGAGAGAGAGAGAGAGAGAGAGAGAGAGAGAGAGAGAGAGAGAGAGAGAGAGAGAGAGAGAGAGAGAGAGAGAGAGAGAGCTCATGTAGTTAATTACTGTCGTTAAATGACTTTTCCCCTGAAAAATTTAAGTAAGGGATTACTCTTATTTTTTAGTAATTTAATTACAGTCACTTCTTGTAATTGAACTTATTACTGTATAGACTGTATATCATTCATAAACAATGTAATAGTGGATTTAATGTTAATTTTTTAGTGGATTGAGCGTTTGACGCACCATTCGCGCGAGTTGAAAAATCTGAACTTTGGTGGATATTCGCGGCGCGTTAACCAATCAGGAGCTTGCTCTAGCAGTGACGTGATTACGAGCGGAGGCAGAAAATCCCAAACAACAATGGAGGACAAATTAATCGTGGTTGTTAACCCGGAGCTGTACGATACTACTTCATACTTTTACAAAAACAGGAATAACTTTAGCAACGAGACTGGAGCTGCTGCAGAAGCCCCCCCATGACGCGAATTCACGTCTGTTGTGTAGCGAATTTCACGCGCGAATGAAGCGAGTAAATGTTCAAGCCTCCAACTACGCGCGATTTATTCGCTTCATTCGTGTCTGGTGTGAACGCACCTTAAGAGGGGGGCTATTAGAATAAGCTTGTGCCGTCGTTCCCTGACTCGCCCGAGTACCTGCGGTAGCAGAGCGGTTGGAAGGAGAGCATGGAGCGGAAGACTGGGCCACTCGCGTGCCAGGGCATCTGAGCCTACACAAGAAGGTCGTTCGCCAGCATGCAGAGTCGCTTCGAGACGAGGCCGCCCTGGTATTTATATATGACACCACGGCCCTGCTGTCTAAGCGTACTAGCACATGGTGTCCCCGCACATCCGGCAGGAAGAATTGACAGGCATGGCACACTGCTAGCATTTCTAGGGAGTTGATGTGCAGGCCAGACTCCTCCTCGGACCAAAGACCGAAGGTCTGTTTGCCTTCGCACAGCGCTCCCCAACCCTTGTTGACCCTGAGCCCCAGGCAACATTAGTGGCTGAGGAGGAGGGTCTTGTGCGATGTTTTACCTGCCTCTGACTGGGCCAGAAGTCGAGGTAGTTGAGTATGCAAATTCCCATCTGTCGCAGAGGGGAGAGAGCCGAACCCATGCATCGCGTAAAAGTGCGGGCAGCCAGGGACAGCCCAAACGGGAGGAGCTTGTATTGATTTGCCACACCTTCGAATGCGAATTTCAAGAATTGTCTGTAATGGGGGGCTACCTGGATATGAAATTAAGCGTCTTTCAGTGATCCAGCGACATGAACCAGTCCCCTGGGCATATTTGCGAGAGGATCTGTTTCAAAGTGATCATCCTGAACGACCTTTTTACCAGGGCATGATTCTGGAGTCTGAGATCTAGAATAGATCGCAGGCCTCCATCTTTTTTGGAGGTGAGGAAGTAGCAGTTGACTCGCTCTGGGCTGGAGGAATGATTTCTAGGGCTCCTTTTACCAGCAGATTAATCACCTCTGCGCAGAGGACTTGAGCGTCCTCGCTGCGCACTGCTTACCACGGAGGTCTTCGAGTGAATTTGAGTGTATAACCTCATCTTATCGTAGCCATTACGATACAGCGTTACGTGAAGACATCTGAGATGCGCCGGCAAAGCGGCCGCTTATATAGCCAGACGCCCCGCCCATTTAGGCGGGCTGCATAGCCATAGGCTCGCTCACTGCCGCCGAGCCATTGGTTCGTTTTTAGCACTGCATGAACCAATGGACGCGCAGTTACACTGCCTGATTGAAAAAAAAGAGTTTATCCCAAACACATACACACACCAAAAACATTGTTTGCGTATCAATACCACGAGTTTTAATTTGTATTTGGCGTATTATTTATACGCATTTTCAACACTGTGCATACTTTACTAGTTATTTGAAAAGCAATCAGATTTAATTACCCTCCGACATCACACAAACTCACCAGACAGCAAAGCTTGACAGCAGCCAGATCCGATCTCATCACCTGCGCAGGTAACGCAACAGAGTCTGCATTAATCAGGGATATTAAACATACTGTTATGATGCTTTCATTGAGTGCTTGATCATAATGTTTGGAAAACTTGCACTGCGAGTAAATAATGGCAGGTGTTCATATCGTGTGAATCTGAGCATTAAACACTGAGCTCGAGACGAACTGTTGTGCGTTTAAACGCTATGCATATGTCATTAGATCCGCATATCTGCTTCTTAATGAAGAAAATAAGCCCGTTCTGCTCACCTCGCAACCACTGCTCTGCCGTAAAGCGTCCGCGACTGTCGTGAGACCGCAGCGCCAGAGCCGCTGTAAGGAGAGACCGCAATCTCAGCACAAAAAGAGCAACGCTGCAGTAAATCGATTAAACTAATGAATTGTTGAGACAAGAAAACGTACCATAAGCCTATGGGTTAAAGCATAATGAAGGATTGAAAAATAAATACATACAAATATAAAAACGAATATACATAATACTTTAAACTTATTGTGAATTTATATTCCCTGGATATTTTACTTTTCTTTTTTTAAATGTCCTGTAATGATGCACCGATTAAAACAGTGAGTACATTTTATAAATCCTCTTTATGTATATTTCTATGTGAATGTGAATGTTCTTGTTTTATATTTTTATTAAAAAGGCACCCGTGATCCAAGCCGTTGACTGCGCTTCCGCTAAAGACAGAGCCGCGGATGTTGTTGTCTCTTCGTAACAGAAGCATCTCTGGCAGCAGAATTCGTGACTGACGAAAACTATTCATCTTCCGCTTTGTATTTTAGTTCATCACATCCACATTTCAATATAAAAATAATTAAAACGTGTGTGATATTAAAGAAGTAGCACTTAGCGATCAAAGGCACTTTTAATCATAATGTCGTAAACGGCGCTGTTAGCGGAAGCTGCGTCACAAATCAGCTGGTGTCTTCCGGTGGAGAGAGGAGCTGCGTGTGTGTGAGAGCCGAGTTCCCGCCGAAAGGTAAACTAATACAATAAAATAACTCTACAAATTAAAATTTCGCTTCTAAATGATTTGATAATCGCATAAAACTTAAAAGAAGAATATTTGACTCCTGCCAAATCAAGTTTTGCGGGTGAGCGACCCGAGACCAGCACCACGTGTGAAGCAACCATTATTTATAAATACTATTGTTTTCTTTCTTTATTGAATAAATATAATTAAATACAGAACATATGGGGTAATACAGAGGAGAGAGAACAAGAAAGAAGGAATTGAAAATAATAATTTGTACTAAACCGTTCTATAGATTACTTTTTTGATTATGTCAGTAATAAATGCAGACCAGAAGCTAATATTTTGCAGCTGGGTTTATATTTAAGGTATCTAGCTTTGTGGATATGATATTTAAGTGACCCATCATACACACAAAGTTTAGGACAATTACCTCATTGATGTCAGAATGGTATTTCAACAGTTTAGCTTCATTAAATATATGATTAATATTATTAATATAGCTCTGCTAATGACCAGGTACGTGCTCCTGACAGTCAAGTTATGATCTGATGTAGACTTATTAAATAAACATCCACTTCTCCATAAACCAGTTATGTGTTGATAACATTAATATAATTATAACTATTTGTTCAGAGTGTGCAGCTTGTACTGTGTGTGTGTGTGTGTGTGTGTGTGTTTGGAGAGAGAGAGAGAGCGCGTGTGTGTGTGTGGAGAGAGAAAGAGAGAGTGTGTGAGAGAGAGAGTGTGTGTGTGAGAGAGAGAATGCGCGTGTGTGTGTGGAGAGAGAGTGTGTGTGTGTGTGTGTGTGTGTGTGTGTGTGTGTGTGTGAGAGAGAGTGCGTGTGTGTGTGTGAGAGAGTGTGTGTGTGTGTGTGTGAGAGAGAGTGCGTGTGTGTGTGAGAGAGAGTGCGTGTGTGTGTGAGAGTGCGGTGTGTGTGTGTGAGAGAGAGAGTGCGTGTGTGAGAGAGAGTGCGCATGTGTGAGAGAGTGCGCGCATGTGTGAGAGAGAGTGCGAGTGAGAGAGAGTGCGCGTGTGTGAGAGAGAGAGTGCGTGTGTGTGAGAGAGAGAGAGTGCGCGTGTGAGAGAGAGTGAGTGTGAGAGTGAGAGCGTGTGTGAGAGAGAGAGTGCGTGTGTGTGAGAGAGAGTGCGCGGTGTGTGAGAGAGAGAGCGTGTGAGAGAGAGTGTGTGTGTGTGTGTGTGTGTGTGTGAGAGAGTGTGTGTGTGTGTGAGAGAGACAGTGTGTGTGTGTGTGAGAGAGAGAGAGTGCGTGTGTGTGAGAGAGAGAGTGCGTGTGTGTGTGTGTGTGAGAGAGAGAGTGCGTGTGTGTGTGTGAGTGTGTGTGTGAGAGAGTGCGTGTGTGAGAGAGTGTGTGTGAGAGAGAGAGTGTGCGTGTGTGTGTGTGAGAGAGTGTGTGTGTGAGAGTGTGTGTGTGAGAGAGTGTGTGAGAGAGAGAGAGTGCGTGTGTGTGTGAGAGAGAGCGTGTTTGTGTGTGAGAGTGTGTGTGTGGTCATGTGATCAGCGGTCAGTGATGACTAGTCCACTGCGCAAACTGACGTGCATCAGAGACGCATGAGCATGAAGAGAGCAGTGCTGATCTCAGTCTGAGCCCGTCTGACGATACACCACGAGCTCTGCTGACGCGAGCGCATCTTCTCCTTCTATATTCATGTGTTTTTATGATTTCAGATGTTCAGACGGCGAGGGAACATCTCCAGGACCAGCAGCCGCTCTTCAAACCAGCATGAAATCAATGCATGTGTATCTATTAGTGTTGTCACGATACTGGAATTTCTAACTTCGATACGATACCTTGAAAAATATCGATATTCGATACCATTTTCGATACCACGGAGAAAAAAACTGCCATAGCATTAAGGGGGTATTTTTTTTTTTTTAAAGATAAATATAAGTCTAGAACATGACAATGAGGTATATTTTACATGAACAAAAATGTCTTGAGGTAGTGCACTTGTTCAAGGTGTAGTGTCTAGTGTAGGTTGTGAGTGTGTTGTTTTTTGTAGCAGGTCGAGTCTCATATTCTTTCTGGTGCTACAAGAAAATGCCAAACTTTAATAAACATTTTTTTTTTTTTTTTAGACAACACTTTTAAAATGAACTGAACTAACTAATCGTAGAACTTAAGTTAATGGTAATAGATATTTGTTAACATTAGTTAACATGAATAAACAATGAAAAATACTTCCAAAACATTTATTAATCTTAGTTAAAAGTTAATTTAAACTAACATTTACTAATACATGTACTAATTAAAATCCAAATGTCTATCTGTTAATATTTTTTTTCATTGGACCAGAGCGAACATGATCTGTTGTATTTTTATTACCTACTGTTATCAAAGATTAAAATATACTATAGCAAATGCATTGCTCATCGTTCATAAATGCTGGTTAATACATAACATTATTTGATGAACAGATTTTTATGCCGGATTCACATATCACCGATCCACACACGCAAACGTGCGTGCATCACACGCAAAAACAATGCTCACTGGATCGACATGAAGACAAATTGCTGAATTTAAGTAATAATTTTTTTTATGAAGTTAAATGAGCACAAGTTAATTTACATTTGACAACAGTTAAAGTATTTTACGATTCACAGTTAAAGATTCCTCAGTCAGATTATATTAACTTTAATAATTACGTTGAAAAAACGAGACAACACTCATATCAGCAACAATACTAGGCCATCTTGGTTAATGTTTGAGTAATGTTAAAATAAGAATAGTTACCAACCTCTCGAAATTCTTTATATAGATCCGGGTGTCTGTCTTTCAGGTGCTTTGCTATAGACAGTTTGATCGTGAGCACGCGCCCGGACCGAAGTTAACTTCCAGTCTGTGTTTGTATATCGGGCTGTTAGTGGCGCCGGCTACAAACACACTTAAAGTGACGAGTAGACTGAAGTTGGGCTCAGGTTGTTGTGCTGTGGGATGTGTTTCACATACATACATTTATTTATTTGTGGCGACCCACCAGAATATCAAAACTTTTCCAAAAGGCTTTGTTGAAAAACATGAGCACGTAATGCACGTTTAGAAATCAAAACGAGGCGCAGGTGTTTTTATATCACTGTATTTCTGAAGGAACACTGTCTTTAGAAAATGTTTGATATCATTTTCATTTCATCTTGCATGTTATATGTCTGATAAAGCAGCGTTTGTAAACTCAGTTTACAGCCGTTACAGGGCGCAAACCTCTAACATTAACGTTATTTCTCCCGCTTTTAAGCGTCTCCTGCTGGAGGAGAGTGAATTTGCATTTTTAATAAGTCCGTCCACGTAGTTACTGCTGCATCTCAGTCCATCTGATTTACTGAAGCAAACATATTTAGCTTGTTATAAAAAATTATCTACTCCAGAGGACTTAGCTGTTGTTATTGATTCTATTTGGACGTCTACGGAAGTTAAGTTAGGGCCACAAACATGCAGTACCGTTTGTTTATGTTGTTGCTGAAACCGGCTATATTAGAGGTGTTAGCGCCTTTTGTTAGCACTGCTCTGTTGCAACTCTTGCATATTGGCTTGCTTGTATCCTTGGCTTTCCATGTTCATTTGCTTCATATCCAAAATATTTCCAGATAGCACTCCTGCTGTGTACTTTATCAATCAATGCCGGTCGCGAGGCGCCGCACTCACCATCTTTATATTCACTTCACTTTTGCTATTTAACCAGAGCGAATGAGACGAGACACGTGACAGGCACTGCGGTCACGTGGGGTGTTTGTCAACGCGCCTTTGGAGAGAAGTGAAAGTGACAGCTCGGCTAGGATCGGTGTATCGATACTTCGGGAAATTAGTATTGGTACCGTTTAGATATTTCAGTATCGATATTTATCGAAATATCGATATTTTTGACAACACTAGTATCTATATTAGCTACGTTTACATCCGAAGTTACAATTTAAACTTGTGCGCAAAATTGGAATATCGCGTATAACATTTGCGTATAATGAAGCACATTGAAGAGACTTTGCTCAATCATTTCAGATGCTGTGCATGAGATCGCTCGTTTTATGATGACCCGGTGCATTAAGTAATTAATCTGGTTAATTAATCCTACTTAGCTGTGTTTTTTTAGCATTGACGTGCATCTTGCCGTTCCCATCCAGCACTTTTTAATGCGATATCCCAAAATGCACCAAAAAACCAAGTGGATTGAAACATAGCTAATGTTGTATTTATGCCATTATTTGTGTGATTTAACTCAGAAATGCATCACTATATGGATGAACAATGCTGTTTTATGTGTATACCTCATTCTGTTAATAAAGCTTCTGACCTGCGTTTAATATTCTGGTGTTTTCTGCTTTAATAGCTCGTCTTCGGTTATCTTGTAATCTCTTGTTTTGTAAATGTGTGATTTCTGTGGAGCACTCTTGGCCTGCGTCCCAATGTGCACACTGTCCATCCTAAATTATATTAGTGATCCCACTTAGACACTTTCAATGCTGTTTAGGGTGCACATTGGGCCGGTTTTGATCTGGAGTAAATCCTGTGTTTTAGTAAGATTGGGATATTTAGATTTTTTTAGAAAATTGATTATTCTGATCCCAGCAGAAGAGTGTGTTTCAGGATCGAAAATGTAATAAATTGGTACAAACAATACATTTAATATAATTGTTTTATTATGCACTGGTTGTAAACTACATTGGCACGATCCTCTGAGATGGAGCAGTCAGAAGTAGTTACGTGTGTAAATGCAATGCAAAACATTGCCCCCCCCCACACATCATCATGGTCAGTGATCCAGCACTAAAGTACGATTGGTCACATGATCCTGGATGCATAGCAAAACATGGGATTTTCATGAGATGTAGGTTTCATAAGAGTCGCTAAGAAAAGCCGGGATTAAAGTCCAGAACCTAACACATCAATCGGGACTAGAGCGGTTTCATTAAGGACAATTCAAGTTCACACGATCAGATCGATCAGCACAGCTCATATTTAATGCATCTAAGACGTTGTGTTTTCCTCCGTGCATAACTGACACGTCACCGGTATATTTTTGATCTGTAAATGTTAAAAAGTCATGCAAAGATATCTTTTAAGAGTGGGTCGGATCGCTTATCAAACAAACCACGGTCAGTTAATCAATGATAATAATAGGCTGATTAAAAACACTTTATAAGCACTACTTGTTTAATGGTATATATAAATAGACATGTTTTAAAAAATATATAAAATCTATTTGTTTTCAGCAAACTCCATCAGATTCTTGTTCTGCATCTCGCCAAGTATTACTCAGGTGTTTTACTGTATATTTTTTAATAATTGCATGGTAAAGTCATGACAAATGCTGTTTATGTCGAAAAAAAATGATACAGGAAAACATGAAAATCACTTTGCAGAGTTTGCAGAAAACTATACATATATTTTTTGTTATATGTATACCAACACCAAGTGTCTCCGGCCACAACATGCTTAACACATTTTACAAACCCTTTCCAAGTGTTTTATTGAAAATGTAATGCATTGAATACAATTAAACCATAACATACCATTAAATAAGAAGTGGCTTTATAAAGGGTTTTTAATCAACCTATTATTATCACTGGTTTATGACTGGTTTCAGTTTGATATGTAATCGACCTACTTAAAAAAAAAGTTTTGCAAAGGTTTTGAAGCTTCATGCTATCACTACCACGCCATGTAGACAAGCCACAAAATTGTAGGCGTGGATGGCGTGACCGCGCTTTTCCGACGCCTAGATGGCGTGACCGCGTTTTTCCGACGCCTAGATGGCGTGACCGCGTTTTTCCGGAGCGTAGATGGCGTGACCGCGCTTTTCCAAAGCGTAGATGGCGTGACCGCGCTTTTCCGGAGCGTAGATGGCGTGACCGCGCTTTTCCGACGCCTAGATGGCATAAACACGCTTTTCCGACGCCTAGATGGCGTGACCGCGCTTTTCCGGAGCGTAGATGGCGTGACCGCGCTTTTCCGATGCCTAGATGGCGTAAACGCGCTTTTCCAAAGTGTAGATGGCGTGACCGCGCTTTTCCGGAGCTTAGATGGCGTGACCGCGCTTTTCCAAAGCGTAGATGGCGTGACCGCGCTTTTCCGGAGCGTAGATGGCGTGACCGCGCTTTTCCGACGCCTAGATGGCATAAACACGCTTTTCCAAAGCGTAGATGGCGTGACCGCGCTTTTCCAACGCCTAGATGGCATAAACGCGCTTTTCCAAGGCCTAGATGGCATAAACGAGCTTTTCCAAAGCGTAGATGGCGTGAACGCGCTTTTCCAAAGCGTAGATGGCGTGACCGCGCTTTTCCAAAGCGTAGATGGCGTGACTGCGCTTTTCCGGAGCGTGGGTGGCGTGACCGCGCTTTTCCGACGCCTAGATGGCATAAACACGCTTTTCCGGAGCGTAGATGGCATAAACACGCTTTTCCAAAGCGTAGATGGCATGACTGCGCTTTTCCGAAGCGTTTTCCGAGGTGTGAATGGCATGACCGCACTTTTCCGGAGCGTAGATGGCGTGATCACGCTTTTCCGGAGCGTAGATGGCGTGACCGCGCTTTTCCGAAGCGTAGATGGCGTGACCGCTTTTCCGAAGTGTAGATGGCGTGACCGCGCTTTTCCGAAGCGTAGATGGCGTGACCGCGCTTTTCCGAAGCCTAGATGGCGTGACCGCGCTTTTCCGAAGCCTAGATGGCGTGACCGTGCTTTTCCGAAGCGTAGATGGCGTGACCGTGCTTTTCCGACGCGTAGATGGCGTGACCGAGCTTTTCCGAAGCGTGGATGGCGTGACCGCGCTTTTCCGAAGCCTAGATGGCGTGACCGTGCTTTTCCGAAGCCTAGATGGCGTGACCGTGCTTTTCCGACGCGTAGATGGCGTGACCGAGCTTTTCCGAAGCGTGGATGGCGTGACCGAGCTTTTCCGAAGCGTGGATGGAGTGACCGCGCTTTTCTGAAGCGTAGATGGCGTGACCGTGCTTTTCCGAAGCATGGATGGCGTGACCGTGCTTTTCCGAAGCATGGATGGCGTGACCGAGCTTTTCTGAAGCGTAGATGGCGTGACCGCGCTTTTCCGAAGCGTAGATGGCGTGACCGTGCTTTTCCGAAGCATGGATGGCGTGACCGTGCTTTCCCGAAACGTGGATGGAGTGACCGCGCTTTTCTGAAGCGTAGATGGCGTGACCGTGCTTTTCCGAAGCATGGATGGCGTGACCGTGCTTTTCCGAAGCATGGATGGCGTGACCGAGCTTTTCTGAAGCGTAGATGGCGTGACCGCACTTTTCCGAAGCGTAGATGGCGTGACCGCACTTTTCCGAAGCGTAGATGGCGTGACCGCGCTTTTCCGAAGCGTAGATGGCGTGACCGCGCTTTTCCGAAGCGTAGATGGCGTGACCGCGCTTTTCCAAAGCGTAGATGGCGTGACCGCGCTTTTCCGAAGCGTAGATGGCGTGACCGCGCTTTTCCAAAGCGTAGATGGCGTGACCGCGCTTTTCCGAAGCGTAGATGGCGTGACCGCGCTTTTCCGGAGCGTAGATGGTGTGACCTTGCTTTTCCGAAGCGTGGATGGCGTGACCGTGCTTTTCCGAAGCGTAGATGGCGTGACCGCGCTTTTCCGAAGCGTAGATGGTGTGACCGCGCTTTTCCGGAGCGTAGATGGTGTGACCTTGCTTTTCCGAAGCGTGGATGGCGTGACCGTGCTTTTCCGAAGCGTCGATGGCGTGACCGTGCTTTTCCGAAGCGTCGATGGCGTGACCGTGTAGATGAAAAACTGACATTTCCTGTAAACGTATCCCTGTCTTCTGATTGGTTGATCCAGGAACATGTTGCACTCACTGATGTTCACACGTGTGTATCTACTGATTGTTCAGCATTCAGCACTCACTGTGCAGTTATAGCTGGTTCTTTCTCACGATCATTCGTTTATTGGTGAATTAAGAGTAATTCTGGATTCAAAGCAGCTCTCTTCCAATGTTGATCATTCTGTCATCATTTACTCTCTCATTTCACTGTATGACGTCTGCAGAATGCAAAATAATAATGTTCTTCTCAATGCATTGACAAGTGGACCGTGTGTAAGATGTCTTTAATAATAGCTTTAATATTTTTTAGGCTGGTTCAGATATTCTGTAAGCTTGATCTTTCAAGTCTTGTTTCTTGATTGGTTAAAGCACTCACACACACACACACACACACACACACAGTCAATGCTGCTGATGTGATGTGAGCAAAGGCGAGACATGCTGCAGACAGGTGCAGTGAAAGACACACACACACACACACACACACACATGAACACACTCTGACACATGAATGAATGGAGGCTGCGCAGATGAAGATGTTCCCATGGAAACTGGACAGTCAGCACACCTGCACTCACATGCTCAGCTGACTGTGTGGGTGTGTGATACATACTCTCTTTCACAGACACACACATAATCACATACACACACACCACACACACAGACAGACACACACACACACACACACACACACACACACACAGAGACAGACAGACAGACACACTCAACATCTGAACAATTACACGTCACAAACAGAAAAATAAAGGAGAAATCAAATAAAAATTTTTTATTTTTTTTGTAAATATGTGAGACATGGAGACACAAGGAACACAGACACGTCAACTGCAGCACCATCAGCCAGAGCAGCGGCCAATCGCAAGCCTGCTTTAGCGTGACGTCACTGCATTGTATTCTAAATTCATAAATCTTCTCGGTCTCTCGCTCTGTGCGCGCGTCCTGAATGTAAAGCGTGTCCTCTGGAGCACCGATGGCTCGTGCTGTCTCGCTTCTCTCTCATCCTGAGATGCGATGATGACAGTCCAGCTGTCTGTCACGAGCATCACGCGTGCTGTAATGCGCGCACATCTCTAACGCCGAATCCATCGCGAGAGGGAGACAGTCGCCTTGGTAACAGCAGGATCCGTCCAGCCTCAGCACCAGCTGCAGAGCATCCATCACTCCTGCGAAACACCAGCCGTCGACTACGAGTACCACACAGGCTCGTTTTAACCAAATAAAACCTAAAATGTGAGATCTGAGATGACTGAGGCTCCAGCTCCAGATGTTCCTCGCTCACGCATCTGGAGGAACAGCACGCGCATCGAATTCTTCGAGGAACCGTGAAGTATCTGACGACGCGTTAAAGAGACTGCTTGAAGAACACCGAGCAGAAAGACGGGATAGAATCGGTCGTTCATTCAGCGCCGGTGAGACGGTCGTGATTCGGTGTTTGATGGCGCCGGTGGGCTGCGAGACGGGCACCGGGTGTGATGTGAACGGGAGAACAGCAGGGCTGCTGTGGACCGGATTCACGAAGCATTCGACGGTATAAAGACCACCTATGGAAACTGGAGACCAGAATTTTAGGAAAAAGCCAATCGAGTGATTTCACGTTTCATTTTTTCTCTCTTTATCCGGTTTTTCCCCTCTAACAATCGCCGGGATGCGTCTCAACCTTGAATGATTTTCACCCCACACTGTTTTTGGAATCCGTTCTCGGAACGTTCGATTCATAGATGCGCGAGCGCGAGCGCTGCACCGGAAACGTGACGGACTCGGTCTCTCTCTCGTGCCTTTAATAGACAGCTGGATCGGATCGAGAACAGGCCAGATTGAGTGAAGATGAGTGTGTTCAATTCCCCCTCCTGATAGCACACATATACAGACTCGTCTCCTATAGGCTACATCTAAACCACGTTTCCTATCAGATGTCAAATAGACGTCTATGAGATGTCTGTCAGATGTTTGCACACAGCAGTGTGCTATCTGGGTCAAGTTCATCACTTGATGAGTCGCATTAGTATGTAAGTGTAGGCTCCCTTCTCGAGGGCCCTCGCCCCGTTTCTTCTCCTTTCTTTGTCCTCTTAAATCCACAAATATTTATTTCCTATACATCAAGAAGAAAGGGGGCTCCCCTTTCGTGGAATGCGGCAACATGGGCGTGTTTGAGCGCGGCGTCCAGATGCTCCTGACCACGGTGGGCGCCTTCGCCGCCTTCAGTCTGATGACCATCGCGGTGGGGACCGACTACTGGCTCTACTCGCGCGGGGTCTGCAAAGTCAAGAGTACTAACGAGAACGAGACCATCAAGAAGAACGAGGAGGTGATGACCCACTCCGGCCTGTGGAGGACCTGCTGTCTGGAAGGTAGGAGAACCGACTCTGAAGTTCTGGAGAACATTCACGGAGGTCTTAGTCGTTCAGCAGACTCTCTTAAAAATAAAGGTGCTTCACGATGCCAGGTTCTTTGACTGAATGGCTCTTCTATGGCATCATTTTTTAAAGCTGCTTTATTTTTAAGAGAGTCTATAGTTTTGTATGAAAAACAGATCCAAGTTTAAGCCATCATTCTCTGAAAATCTATCGAATATTAAATATAACGGTTCCATGGATGATGGGTTTGTTATAGTGGAAAAGGGTTCTTTACACTAAGAAAAAAATTGATCGCTTAAAATGTGACCCTGGAGCACAAAACCAGTCATAAGGGTCAATGTATGCATCATCTGAAAGATGAATAAATGGCTTTCCATTGATTTATGGATATTTGCAAATCTGCAATCTGATGGTGCAAATCAATCTAAATATAGAGAAAATCTTTAAAGTTGTTCTTAGCCATGCATATTACTAATCAAAAATAAAGTTTTGGTATATTTACGGTAGGAAACTTACTAAATGTCTTCATAGAACATGATCTTTACTTAATATCAATAAGATTTATCCATATTTAATATTTTGGATGCATTTAGTTTTGTTCGGGTCAGATCCGGTGCTTGCTGTATCGGGGGTCCGACTCGACCGTATCGAATCAGTTTTATTTCCCTATAGACTAAACTCCTGCGGGGTGCTCTGCGGTGAATGGGTGCCGTCAGAATAAAAACATCACAATAATCCACAGTCCATCAGTTAACACCAGCTGAGTGTGTTTCTGCATCAGTGTCTCAGCATCAATGGATGCTCTGCAGTGAATGGGTGCCGTCAGAATAAAAATGATCCTTAGTTAACATCAGAAGCTGAAACACATCCAGCATTAAGACGTTTTTAACTCAAATATGTGTCTAAAATCCATAATAACTCTTCCTCGGTGGAAAAGTGTTCTGGTCTGAATCAGGAGAGAAATCTGCACTGATGCCGAAACAGCTCTAAACTTATATGAGGCTGGATTTAATGCGAGAGACGACAGCAGATGCACTTTATCACTGAGGAAGAGTTATTATGGATTATAGACACATATTTGAGTTAAACACGTCTTAATGCTGGATGTGTTTCAGCTTCTGATGTTAACTGATGGACTGTGGATCATTTTTATTCTGACGGCACCCATTCACTGCAGAGCATCCATTGCTGCTGAGACACTGATGCAGAAACACACTCATCCTGATCTCGGACGGCCTAAAGGCGAGGATTTATATGTTCACGTTTGGCTAAACTCTTCCTTTAATTCACACATCTTGTGATTTTCACTCGTGTTTTCCAGACTGTGTAGTTATTATGCAGTTTATAAGACATCAGTTGTGAATTATGACCAATGATGCCTGACTTCTCTGTTATTTCCGGCTGATACTGAGTTTATTGAGTATATTCAGAAGGATTAGTCCGAAGAAATGTGTTAATCATCTGTAGCTGTGCATCATCTGCCTTTATATAACACTTTAGTGAACTGATGCATTGAGTTCTTAAGAGTTATTACTGCTGCTGGCATCCGTCTTTGTTTTAGTGAACATTAATTCACTCACTGGACATATTAAGCTCTAAAATATGATCCGTATTAATATAAATATGATCTCGTCAGCTTGTTGTGTTGTGCATAACAGTTTGTGGAGAGTATTTCTGAGGCTGGATCTGTGTTGTGTTAGGTCACTGTCCAGAGAGCGGTGACCTCTGTGACCTCACTGGAGCATCAGGATTGAATAACGTCTGGTTATGGTTATGCTGTATGGTATTTCTGAATAGATGATAGAGGGATCAAACACAGAATGAATACATGTATGTGACCCTGGAGCACAAAACCAGTCATAAGGGTACACTTTATGAAATTGAGATTTATGCATATATAATAAATCATCTTTCCATTGATGTATGGTACATATGATGTATGTATTTGAACATCTGGAATCTGAGGGTGTAAAAAAATCTAAATATTGAGAAAATCATCTTTATAGTTGTTCAAATGAAGTTCTTAGCAATGCATATTACTAATCAATATTTACGTTTTGATATAGGTATGGTAGGAAATTTACATGGAACATGATATTATTATCCTAATGATTTTTGGCATGAAAAATGTATAATTTTGACCCATACAATGTATTGTTGGCTATTTCTACAAATATACCTGTGCTGCTTATGACTGCTTCTGTGCTTCAGGGTTACTTATAATACTGGAAATACATCATTAGTTGTCTGATTATGAACTGCACACATAATTGTGACACATTAACTGTATTTGAGTCGTGTGTGTGTGTGTGTGTGTGTGTGTGTGTGTGTGTGTGTGTGTGTGTGTGTGTGTGCGGGCATGTTTATGTGGTTTATGAGGACACAAATTTGTATAATGACATGGGTATGACATAGGTATTACAAGGAGAAGGTGATTTATGAGGACATTTTCAGTGTCCCCATAATTTAAAACGCTTATAAATCATACAGAGTGAGTTTTTTGGGGGGAAAGTAGAAATGCACCGTCTCCTGTGAGGGCTAAGTTTAGGTGTAGGGTAGGTGTAGGGCAATAGCACATACAGTTTGTACAGTATAAAAACCATTACGCCTATGGAAAGTCCCCGTAAACCATAAAAACCAACGTGTGTGTGTGTGTGTGTGTGTGTGAGAGAGAGTGTGTGTGAGTGTGTGTGTGTGCAAGCTTGTGAGTGTGTTTCCTCTCAGACTCTCATACTATTACTACAGTCAATCTATCAAAGTTAGTCTTTACATCTGGAAGCGTGAGACAGGTGCGTCTGTGTTTATTAGAGTGAGACAGAGCCGCTGTTATTGAGACGTTTCCAGCTCCACTGAGCACATTTCACACCCGCTGAAAAGTGATGACAGTCCACAGCGTAACACACAGGGCCAGTGTGTGTGAGCGTATCTGTGTTTTTGTGTGTGTGTGTGTGTGTGTGTGTGTGTGTGTGTGTGTGTGTGTGTGTGTGCATGTTTATGTGGTTTATGAGGACACAAATTTGTATAATGACATGGGTATAACATAGGTATTACAAGGAGAAGGTGATTTATGAGGACATTTTCAGTGTCCCCATAATTTAAAACGCTTATAAATCATACAGAGTGAGTTTTTTTGAGGGAAAGTAGAAATGCACCGTCTCCTGTGAGGGCTAAGTTTAGGTGTAGGGTAGGTGTAGGGCAATAGCACATACAGCTTGTACAGTATAAAAACCATTACGCCTATGGAGAGTCCCCGTAAACCATAAAAACCAACATGTGTGTGTGTGTGTGTGTGTGTGTGTGTGTGTGTGTGTGTGTGTGTGTGTGTGTGTGTGTGTGAGATCAGTGGAATAAGGGTAATCCTGTTAGACACGCTGCTAATCACTGACACACACTCACATGTAGAGAACAGTGAATTATGTAATGCAGTTATGCAACATACATGCGTACAGCAGCAGAAGAGAGAGAGAGAGAAATTCTGTACAGAGAATCACACTCATCCTACTGGGGGAGAGAGATCATGTGACAGAGGTCAGAGGTCAAATCCACATCAGCACCAGAATCATCATCAACTCATTATGTGAGGCTGGAGGGGATTGATAAAGCGGGTCTGCCTCACCTATTGGAAACCTATATTTTATATTATATTTATAGTTTTAAGAGTTTTGTTTGACTGTAATGTGAGGAAATAAATTACATCTGGATTAGTAAGAGTTTTATATGTTCCCCTTCATGGGAACTTCGAACTGCGTCCCCTAGGGGTCGCTATAGGGAACGCCATCAGCGTGACCCATGTCTGAAGCATACATACAAAAACACCACCTGTTGACCGGCGACAGCCTATGACATCACTACCGGCGCGACCACAGTATAAAGAGCGCCGGGAGAATACATCATCCACTTCTTTCGTCTTCACTGACTGCTTTATTTGAAGCGTGCATTCTGGTAAGAGCACAGTTTTATCTATCATGGCGCGCACTAGCAGGGTGTTTAAGAAGTGTGTGGATCCGTGTCCTCGCTATTTGACACACACAATCTTTGCATCTTTTGTTTGGGCGATGAGCAGGCACGCGATGTCCTCGAGGGGGCAATCTGCATACACTGTGAGCTGCGAACGGAGGAGAATGTGATCGTGGGGTTCGCATTTGAACCTGGCCGATGAATTAGAGAGGGAGCTTTCTTTTCGCGAGCGAGAACGAGCCGCTGGATTGTGATGATGCGATCTTTCTGACATCATCCGATCCAGAGGTTAGTGCTCTGCTGGGTTATGCCCAGAAAGAGCAAGAGATGTTTGAGGGCGAGGAAGTTGAGACTGAATCCTCTCAGTCCTCCTGCCCTTTGTATGACGAGTTAGTGGAGGTTATGAAGCATTAGCTTTCTGGCCATATCCCCAGCTCGAATGAGCCTTCCTTTTCTTCCTGATATCCATGCGGAGGTTGAGAAGGAGTGGAAAAAGCAATTTTCCTCGCATTCACTGGATTCAGCGTACTAGTTATGCTGACATTGAGGGGATGCGTGATAATGGCTATGAAGGAATGCCCCCTGTGGAAGAGACGATAGCCAGCTATCTCTCTGTGGGCGAGACATCCTCTCTCAAGTCTCCCTCCTTGCCATCTAAGCCCCTCAATCTCGCTTAAATGGCAGGGCATATGCAGCAGCAGGTCAGACCGTCGCTTCGTTGCACACCACGGCGGTGCTTCAGGCATACCAGACTGATCTGCTGAAAGACCTGGATAAGGCTTTCTATAAAGTCCAAGTCTGAGCCCGAACAACACAGGGGTCCTAGCCCATCTCGGTCTGGGGATCAGAGATGGGCACAGAAGGCTATTGTCGTGACTCGTGCCCCTCCACTGCCTGCAGGTAGGGCTAGAGAGAGGCGCGGGTCAGAGAGAGGCAAGACCTGAGGGAGGTGATCCAGACGAGGCGTCCTAAACAACACTCTCGTACGGACCAGAGTAGGACTTAAAGAATCTACTCCCTTTCCTCGGGTGCATCTGCCCTCATCTACCCCTCTCTAATTCCCCTGCAACCACCGTTAACTCCACCTGACTGAGGTTAGGTGGAAACTGACATTGAAGTCTCTATACTGGACTTATGATGTTTTGGTTAAGTTCTATGTTTCCTAGAAACTATCTTACTGACGGTCCGGACCTGACTCTTCGGACTTCGCTCTGGGACTTATCTCATGCACAGGAACCATGGATGGGTGAGTACGATCCATTTCTAAAGACCATCGACTCAGTGCAGTGATTACATCACTCGTCGATACTAGATCCAGGCTAGGATGAGAGCTTTGTTCCCGGCCTCATACCCCTGGATCATGTGTTCAAGTCATAGGTTACTGTGGGAGCCTCCTTGGTCATCAGGTCCCCAGCACCAAGGCCTGCGGGTCTTTGTACTATCAGCTCTTTCTAGGTGCACGGCTATCTGAGGATATCTATGTGCTAGCTCAGGGACTGCTCCCCTTCCCGAGGGTTTTTAAATAGCAATCTCCCTGAGCCCTTGCCTAGGGTGTGCTTCTCCCCTGAGAGAGAGGGCTTACCGGGGGTTTCCACAGTGGTAGAGCTAGCATTGCTCCCCTCGCCATAGAGGGTCACCTACGAGCATGCCGCTCCCTTCTGAGTGTCTGATAGAGCTAGCATTGCTTCCTTCACCATAGAAGGTCACCTATGAGCTTGCTGCTCCCTTATGAGCGTCCGAGTACCCTCTCATTCTGAGAGATGAGTTCTCCGCTCTACAGAGCTGTTATAGAACGTTGTCAAATCCATGTTATGGTAAGTGTGCACGCTAAGGCTCTGTGCACTTTCTGAAATCCACGCGGTGGTAAGATCGCGCATCAAGTGTTCTGCATTCTTTCTAAAATCCTGTGTTGTAAGGGTTACACGCTGCGGCTTCGTGCCCTTTTAGTTGGTCAGGCCCCGGTTTGTGCCTTGGGCCCCACTCTACCTTTTTGTCCCAATATTTTGGGTTTGAACAGTGTGTCGCTACCAAAGGGTCTGTTTAGACCATTCCCACAGCGAGCTCGTGCAGAGAAAGCGGTAGCCCCTGGGTGACCAGCCAGGACCTAGTTACTACCACTAGGTGCTTGGCCATATCCCCTTAAATTAATCTTTTCTGATTCCAAGCCTTTGAGCTCTACTCTGGGTCCGGTAGTCCCGGCACTTAACAGGTAATGTTTAGGGCAGTGCTTCCCAAACCTGTCCTGGAGGCCCCCCTGCCCTGCATCTTTTGCATGTCTCCCTTATTTAATACACCTGATTCCACTCATCAACTCGTTAGTAGAGAATGCAAGAACAAAATTGGGTGTGTCTGATTAGGTACAAAATGTGCAGGACAGGGGGTCCTCCAGGACAGGTTTGGGAAGCACTGGTTTAGGCTATGCAGCTCGGGTCTTTGGCAGAAGGGGATAATGTCACAGACAGCCGTCAAACCATCCCAGGGGCAACTCTCTGAGCCTGGTAGAGTTGGCTTAGTGCTCGCCTTTTGTGTTTGGCTTGCACTCCCCTCGGCATGGTGCCGTGGGTATATCATTCCCCATAGCGACCCCTAGGGGATGCAGTTCGAAGTTCCCACGAATGTGAACGTCTCAGGTTACGTATGTAACCATGGAATGAACCACTGCGTCCCCGAGGCTGTGTGCCATGCTTCGGACGCAAGCTTCAGATGAAGAAGTGGATGATGTATTCTCCTGGTGCCCTTTATAGTGTGGTCGTGCCGGTAGTGACATCATAGGCTGTCGCCAGCCAACAAGTTGTGTTTTTATATGTATGCTTCAGACATGGGTCACGCTGACGGCATTCCCTATAGCGACCCCTAGGGGACACAGTGTCTCGTTCCCCACTCGGGGAACCATGTAACCTGAGACGTCTATGAAAGAGTCTCTTCTGCTCACCAAGGCTGCGTTTATTTGATCAAAAATACAGTAAAAAAAGAATAATATTACAATGTAAAATAGCTGTTTTCTGTGTGAATATCTGTTACACTGTACACTTCTGTTACACTTGATTTCTGTGATCAAAGTTGTGTTTTCATCACTCCAGTCTTCAGTGTCACATGATCTTCAGA
>CM050419.1:15616305-15621305 GCA_027564155.1 Gymnocypris eckloni scoliostomus
AATCAGAAGCGGCCACAGCAGTTTTCACTCTAGTCTCTTAGACTTGGTGTCCGAGCGCTGACGTGCAAGCCGTCGTGTTCAGCCTCCTTGTGTGAAGACTGACGAGTGTAAAGACCGACGACTTATCCTGCGCGATTTCAACCGAGCAACACACTTAAGTATCATTTCTATCTTCCCTCACACACTCTCCTTTGCTATCCTCTATCATGTGTTTACAAATCATTCCGGTTGTCTCTCGACCACGCTCTAGCATCACAAGCAGACGGCAATGTAATCCTGCTAACCTGCGCCCTATCTCTACATCTTCTACTACGCCTCTTTCATTCTCTATGGCTCTCTGGAATTGCCAGTCGGTTGTCAACAAATCAGACTTATTTTCTGCTTTCGCTTTACAATGCACACTTAGCATCTTGGGCTTGACTGAGACCTGGATTCGTCCAGAAGACTCAGCAACCCCAGCTGCCCTCTCTAACAACTTCTCTTTCTCTCACACCCCACGTCAAGTTGGATGGGGGGGGGGCTGCTCATTTCAAACAATTGGAAATACTCCACCCACTCTCCCCTACGCAATCACAACTCATTTGAATCTCATGCGATTACTGTAATAGCTTCTATACAACTCCTGATTGTGGTAATTTACCGTCCAAATTCTAGCCCCCTTCCTAGAGGAGCTGGACGGGTTGCTGTCCTCTTTCATGGAGGCTGGCACTCCAATCTTAGTCTTTGGCGATTTCAACATTCATCTAGACAAGCCTTATACTACAGACTTTCATTCACTCCTAGCTTATTTGATCTCAAACGCCTTACCACTACTAGCATGCATGAATCAGGCAACCAACTTGATTTAATTTACACACAGATAACATTCTGGTACAACCACTACATATCTCTGACCACTTCTTTATTACATTTGCATTACACTTTGCTACCCGGGTGCCACCAACCCCTCTACCGGTTACTTTTAGACGAAACCTACACTCCCATCTTTCCTCTGTAATATCCTCCTCTCTTCCCTCACCTACCCATGTATCATCTCTGGATGTGAATGCTGCTACTGATACTTTATGCTCTACCTTAACCTCTTGTCTAAACGACATTTGTCCTCCTCCTCCAGGCCAGCACGAACTGCCCCTTCTAACCCCTGGTTATCTGATGTTCTCCGTGAGACTCCGAGCGCAAATCAAACGAGCCGTCGGACCTGAGTATGTATCAGTCGATGCTTTCATCTTTCTCCGCTGAAGTCCACACTGCCAAATCATCACATTTCTATAACACGATCAACAGCACTCCAGATATGCGTAATCTCTTCAGAACATTTAATTATCCTCCTTCACCACCTCCCACCACTTCTATAACAGCTGATGACTTTGCCACTTTTTTCACAGACAGAACTAAAACAATCAGTAGTCAGTTTTCACCTTCACTCACACAGGACCTCCTAACAAACACATCCACTTCTCAAACTCCCATCTTCTCCTTCTGTCCCCTCACTGAGTATCCAAACTTCTCCTCTCTAGCCATCCTACAACATGTCCTCTAGACCCAATCCCCTCACACCTTCTCCAAGCTAGCTCTCCTTCACTCTTACCAGCACATTATCAACACATCTTGTGCAACCACTGCATTCAAGCAGGCTCGGGTAACACCACTGCTCAAAAAACCTACATTAAACACTTCTCTTATAGAAAACTACAGACCTGTCTCTCTCCTTCCATTCATTGCCAAAACACTCGAACGAGTTGTCTTCAACCAGGTCTCATTGTTTCTTTCACAGAACAACAAACTGGACGCTAAACAGTCAGGTTTCAGAAGTGGCCATTCAACTCCGACTGCACTACTCTGTCACTGAAGCCCTGCGAATTGCAAAAGCTAATTCCAAATCATCAGTCCTCATTCTGCTGGATCTGTCTGCCGCTTTTGACACGGATCCATCAGATCCTCCTGTCCACCCTCTCATCACTGGACATCACTGGAATTCCACTTCGCTGGTTTGAATCCTATCTCACTGGTCAGTCTTTCAAGGTCGCCTGGGGAGGGAAGGTATCCAAAGCACATAAATTGGTCACTGGGCTCTGGCTCGCTAGATCGGTTCTTGGACCCCTCCTCTTCTCCACATACACTACATCACTGGGGTTTCTCAGGGATCGGTTCTTGGACCCCTCCTCTTCTCCACATACACTACATCACTGGGGTTCCTCAGGGATCGGTTCTTGGACCCCTCCTCTTCTCCACATACACTACATCACTGGGGTTCCCCAGGGATCGGTTCTTGGACCCCTCCTCTTCTCCACATACACTACATCACTGGGGTTCCTCAGGGGTCGGTTCTAGGACCCCTCCTCTTCTCCACATACACTACATCACTGGGGTTCCTCAGGGGTCGGTTCTTGGACCCCTCCTCTTCTCCACATACACTACATCACTGGAGTCCCTCATGGATCTGTTCTAGGACCCCTCCTCTTCTCCACATACACTGCATCACTGGAGTCCCTCATGGATCTGTTCTAGGACCCCTCCTCTTCTCCACATACACTGCATCACTGGAGTCCTTCAGGGATCTGTTCTTGGACCCCTCCTCTTCTCCACATACACTACATCACTGGAGTCCCTCAGGGATCTGTTCTAGGACCCCTCCTCTTCTCCACATACACTACATCACTGGGGTTCCTCAGGGATCGGTTCTTGGACCCCTCCTCTTCTCCACATACACTACATCACTGGGGTTCCTCAGGGATCGGTTCTTGGACCCCTCCTCTTCTCCACATACACTACATCACTGGGGTTTCTCAGGGATCGGTTCTTGGACCCCTCCTCTTCTCCACATACACTACATCACTGGAGTCCCTCAGGGATCTGTTCTAGGACCCCTCCTCTTCTCCACATACACTACATCACTGGGGTTTCTCAGGGATCGGTTCTTGGACCCCTCCTCTTCTCCACATACACTACATCACTGGTCCCATCATACAAGCACATGGCTTCTCCTACCATTTCTACGCTGATGACACACAGCTCTATCTCTCATTTCGACCAGATGATCCAACGGTAGCTGCACGGATCTCAGGCTCATCTCGGCGTGGATGAAAGAACATCTACAGCTCAACCTGGCAAAGACTGAGCTTCTTGACTTCCCTGCCACTCCAACTCTACAGCATGACTTCACGATTCAGTTAGGTTCTTCTACAATTACCCCATCAAGTCCAGTTAGAAATCTTGGTGTTATTTTCGATGACCAGCTGTCTTTCAAAGACCACATTGCATATAGAACAACCACAGGCTCAGCACCCACCTACTTCCACTCACTATTACGAATCTACATCCCCTCCAGAAGTCTGAGATCTGCTGGTGGCGCCTGGTACCATCACAGAGGCTCAAAATCACTCTCCAGAACATTCTCTTTCACGTTCCTGGCCGGTGGAATGATCCCCCCCCCCCCCCCATCCGGAATGCTGGATCCCTGTCAATCTTCAAGCAACAACTGAAAACTCATCTCTTTCAACTCTACTTGACTACATCTTAAACTAAAAAATAAATAAATACTTAATCTTTCTCTTTACCTTTCTCTCCTTCCCTTGCTAGCTTGTACTTATTTGAACAATGCCTGAGACTTGGTGTTACGAGCACTAGCTCTGTCTGTTTGCCTCTTCAAGATGAATCGCTTCATGTACTCCCCAATTGTAAGATAAGATAAAAGCATCTGCTAAATGACTAAATGTATTCAGTGATTCTATGTATGTCATTCTTACCATGGTGGTTGGAACATGACACAGCCGCGTCTCCTGAACACACACACACACACAACACACACAAGCACACACATACACACACATACATACACACGCACACACACACGCACAGTCAGTCATCAGTGTTGAGAAGGTTACTCTGGAAATTTAATAGGTTATAGATTACAAGTTACCCTGTTTAAAATGTAATAAGTAGTGTAACTATTCAATCACTTAATTAAAGTAATGTAACGGATTACATTAGATTACTTTTCTAATGAGTGTTTTCAACTGTTAATCATTTTGAAACATGTAAAGCAGACAACAAAAATTAAGCATAAACTCAAATAGAAATTAGAAAGAAAAAAAATTGGGTAAATAAATAAAAAATATTCAGATGTAACCCCCTTGTAATAGTTAACAATTTCATAAGTAACTGTAATTTAATTACATGGGTTTTTTTCCATTTATTTTGGGTAACACTTTATTTTAAGGTGTCCTTGTTACGCGTGTAAATTAATTACTAATATAACAACAATAAATGATGCATAATTACATGCAAGTAACCTTAAAACAAACCCTAACCATATGCTAAGCAAATGTAGTTAATTAATAGAGCACAGTATTTAAATATATAGTCACACTGTAACAAGGACACCTTAAAATAAAGTGCCAATTATTTTGTAATTAAACTAGTTACATGTAATTAATTGCTTCCCAACAGTCACATATATGACCTAATCATATTAACATTGTGAGCAAGCATATACAAACAAACACGCTCTTACCCACGACAACACATCTAGCTCTTAATTTCACCATCAGGCAGAGATTAATACTAATTAAATGATTATATATGAAGTTAATGCATGTAGATTATCGCGGCGTATCTGTTTGTTTCTTCCGCCACGCAACCGGAGCCTAACGCCTTGCTTAGCGACTGAAATACAGCGCTGCTATTGGCCTAAACGCTGTACGCTAGTCATCTGAGCACTGCGATTGGCTGAGCGGCGAGACGCAGTAGACGTACGTCACTCTGACGTTGACGTAGCTGTTTTGAAATCCACCACTAGAGGCCACGCTTCACGCGCGCAGCTAAATATGACTTTATTCCCTCATAATAGTAGACATTTATATAAGTATCCACTGACGGAGTTATTAAAACATTACACAGCTCAGAGAATGGCGATGAGGCTGATTTAATGCAAACAAACGCCTGTAAAACGCACTCAAAGCCACGCTCTAATATTTAATATAATTAATATTAATAATTAT